>JBCAUI010461172.1:0-13811 GCA_038406195.1 Haplosyllis anthogorgicola
AAAGAGGGGTACAATACTCTTGTGACCTGCATAGATTACAAAAGTAAGTGGGTTGAATCCAAACCTCTCAAAGGAAAATTCACTGATGGTGTAGCCCAGTTTATGTATGAGTGTATATGTCAACATGGAGCAGCCAAAATTCATATATCAGACCAGGGCTGTGAATCTGTGAACAGTGTAATGGACATGTTTGATGATTTGATGAAAATAAAGCAAAACATAACATCAGCCTATCATCCCCAGGCCAATGGAGAGGTTGAAAGATTCAATAGGATGACCCAGGAGGCATTTTTAATGACCCAGAAAAACTTTAAACTCCAAACTACAGAGGCTTTCCAGAAAACTGGGGAATTTCATGACAGAGTAAAGGAAGAACCGAACTGGCCAAAAAACTGGACAGTATCCTGTTTGCATACAGAGTTAGAAAACAAGCCTCTACAAGATTTAGCCCTTTCCAAATGATGTACAGAAGGGAGTCTATATTTCCATGGGAAATGGGAATGGATCTGGAGGCTCTCAAGGAAAAAATGGAAACTGAGATTCCTCTTGAAGAAACAATTTCAAGAATGATTGAGCTCCATGAAAAGGTACTTGTAGTTGCCAGGGAAAACATAAAAAAGGCACAGAAATACCAGGCCAAAACATACAATGCTAAACATGCTAGAAATGCATTTGAAGTGGGGTCTAAAGTGTGGTGGAAAAATCTTCTTTCCAGTACCATATTGAAGAATCTTAAAAAGGGTCCTAAGTGGATAGGCCCTTGCACAGTTGTTAGGTGAAATGAAGCTGGTAACTACATTCTTCAAGCTAAAAATGGAAAAGAAAACAGAAAGGCCTGCCCACCAGATCACCTGAAGCAGTATATAGCTAGAAATCCTGAATTAATTCCAACTGCAAGTGATTCAGAATATGGTTCAGAGTCTGATGATGATGTAGAAACTCCTGTAAGTACATCCAGCCCAGTTTCAAGTAATGCTGATACTGTTTTATATGCTGATACACAGGACAACATGAAAATTCATGGGTGTACACAAGAACAAAATCATGGTTGTACAATGGAGGCTGCTGAAATTCTAGCACAACTAGCTGATGGTGGGTTTGTTCCCAGCAGTGATACTGAAAGAGTTGGAAGTACTACTACTGTTCTTATAAACACTGATGAGCCTATATCCATCAGCAGTGATGAGCTTATCTCCATTAGCAGTGAAGAACAGCCTTTTACCATCAGTGATGAGGACAGACCTAAATTTGAAGATGAAACTCTCCAAGAAGTTGACATTGACATTTTAGTAAGTGGTGTATCACAACCAGAACTGATTTTGTTCAGACCCCTGAGTGCATACCAAAGAAGGCAGATATCTGCACATTTTGGAATTCACATTGGCAGGAGTTCCAATTCTAAAGTGAAAAATTTAAATTACAAGTGGGAGGGCAAAGTGTGCACTGATAAATATAAAGAGATACAAGTTCAGTGTGATGGAAATTGTTTTCCTAGGTCAATAGCACATTTGCTTGTAAGAGACCAAAATAAACATGACATTGTTAGGAATAAAATTTGTGAATACATAGCAGATCCAGAAAATTGGTCTAAACTCAAAACATACATTGGTGAAGGGTATGCTAGTGGTGCAGACTACGTACAGAAAAAGGAAATGAACCAGGATGGCAAATGGGCAACTGAAATTGAAATTTAAACAAGTGCTCAGTTAGGGGGGAAAGATGTTGTTGTGTACACTCTAAACTCTTGGCAACGGTATCCAGCAAGTGGCAACAAGAAATGCTTTTTATATATGCAATAAGTTAGGATATCACTTTAATCCTGTAACTGAAATGAATTAATGAACTAATTGTTGGTTGTACACTCTTGGTCATACAGTACAGTATTCATAGTTGTTTAATTATATTGGGCGGTCACTCTTGGTTATACAGTACATGTATCTTCCCGGTTTATATTATTAATTATTATTTTGTATCACAACAAGCACTGTAAATAAAGAACACATTTTAATTTAATTTACTACTTTGATTTATTTGTGGCATAGTTTTTTTGTTTCTTCTTTTTTAAATCAATTTACAAATCACAACAGTATCATTAATAAATAATTGTTTTCACACCATATAAGTTATTTTCCACATTGTAGTGTTCTATCACAGTTTGTTTGGTGATTAGCACCTTAGAATGGAATCTGTTAGATCTGTTAAAACAATTTTGCAAAGTGTCACTGTCAGTTTGATTAGCATCTAGAACACCTGGAACAAAATGAATTAAAATGAATAATTTTGTGAAGTGTCACTGTCACTTTAATTAGCACTTTTTCAGTTGACTCCAATTAACAGTTTTACTGTTCACTCATCCTTGTGCTTTGCTTTTATGTGGGCATCAAGGGATCAAGTATGATCTCCCACACTTGCATTTCTTACATGTAAATCTGTGACTATTGTGAGCCTCATCCGTGTGATCATTTAATTCCTTTTGTGAGGAAAATGATGCATTGCATAGTGTACACTTTTTAACAGTTTTCTTTGGCCTCCTTTTTATTTTGTACTCTTTTTCTCTATAATTTTAGTTTTCAGCTTCTTCTTGTTTTTTTTGTTCGGTTTTCCTTTTGGTTTCTTTTGTCCCTTGGGTAGCTTAGGTGGGTCAGGTTTCTGTTGTTTATTGCCGGAACCTGGAGATTCTGGGGTGTTCAGTGGGGTTCCTGACCTTAGACAATATCTTGAATCATGGGCGGACACTTTACTCCATACTACTTCAGGTGTGTAGTCTGGATCTTCATCTTCACTGTGTGTTTTAGGATGCTTCTTGGGTTTTTCTTGGTTAGAAAACAGACTAGGCCATTTAGGTTTGGCTTTTTTAGTTGGCCTAAACACTCCTTGTCTGAGATAAACAAGTGTTAAATCACAGTCTTTTGGGAGACTGGTTTCTGGATCACCATGATGTGAAAACCACATTTTGGTTTTTCCCATGATACAAATCTGTAGAGAGTACATGTGACACAATATAAGGCAAGTTCATCACCTTTATTTCCAGGTTGCTCCATAAATTCAAGATATTCATCAAGAGTGAGGTTTTTCTTGAGAAGAAATATGTGTGCATGATCCAAAATTAAATCCAGTTGGCAGCAGCAGTAATCGATGAATTTCTGTCACATAACATCTTTGGAGAGAAATTCATTGGGACAGTA
Source organism: Haplosyllis anthogorgicola (assembly GCA_038406195.1). Taxonomy (NCBI): domain Eukaryota; kingdom Metazoa; phylum Annelida; class Polychaeta; order Phyllodocida; family Syllidae; genus Haplosyllis; species Haplosyllis anthogorgicola. The sequence continues at coordinate 3,186 of JBCAUI010461172.1, forward strand.
ATGACCCATGATGTGGAATAATAGGTCATTGTAGACTACATTCTTGCATGGACACTGAAACAAAAAAAAATTGCATTTTAGGGGTTTCCACATGGTTATTTGGAGAGATTAAAATTGATTTGAAATAAGGAAATTAAGACAATTCATGGGAGTACACAGAGAAATACTCACTACATCTAGAGTCAGAGCATATTCCTTGACTCTCTCATTAATTTGATGGATTGCCAATGCTTCCTGTTCTGGTATTTTGCACAAACTTGTGTTGAATTCATATAGCAGATTTATCGACGCCATTGTGGTTCAGTTGGACAACCTAAGTGGGTCACGGAGACAGTAAGAAGTAGTTAGATGGCCATGGAAAATACAATTGTATGACCAAGATGTGGATGCCAGTGTACACCCCAGAATATCGTGGGTTTTGCACATTGAATTTCTGTTGTAAGTTAAAGTTTCAACTTAAAATTAAATTTTAAGGGGCACAAATGAGTCAGGGAGTTGCATTTGATCCCAGGACTGGTTGCACACCACGCGCATTTGAATCCTGGCCGAAATGCGCGGTGCGCAACCAGTCCAGGGTAGCATTTCAGACTGCTACAACGTTAGAAATGTGAAAAAAAATTACTGTTTCTTGAAAGATAAGACGTAAAACAACTGTCTCGAATGTGGGTTGTGTTGATTTTATGGTGATGGCATGATCTACAATGGTAAACAAACGAACACCATTTCCTCTTGTGTTCTCTATTGGATAAAAACGTCATCATTGGGTTTCTATGATTAATCCCTTCACCACCGCAAGGGTATGAAAATGCTTTAAAACAGAGTAAAAAGGGGGGCTAATTACATCCACTCATTGCATTTATTTTACATCTTGTGAAGTGCCATGTGATTAGCTTTTACAGGGACCCACTTTGATCCGTATGCTCACCACCAGGGGTTCACATATCTGGCTGGAACATAAGTGAAGTCTGTAGATTTTGACTAAAATTGCTGAGAAGTGTAGCTTTAGTTACTTTTGTGAGTGTTGTCACTGACTCAGACCTGTTTGGGGTCAAATGGACAGAGAGGGTGGTTCCCTGTTATGTTGACTATAACATATTTCTGAGTGTAAATACCTGATGATTTATATATGTGAGCATTCAGTGCTGCCCCTGCAACCCCCGTTAGGAGGGAGTGCACAAAAATGGTCCATTCAATAGAGAACACCCAGTATAATTGTTTTTGAAGGAGCGCGGTCGTAGTATCTGTCGCAAATAGAGAATTCCTCATTGATGGCCTATGGAACTTGCATAGAGGGCGGCATCTTCTAGTGCGAAATCTCCATAGAGTGAGAAATATATTGGGTGTTTTGTAACGCTTAAACTCCTATCTGTCATTGTTCCATCACATAAATCTAGTTTTGGAGCCAAAAATGACTTAAATGGCCATTTTGGGGCCACTTTCATCCAATGGATTTGTTTTTTTGAGTGGGGCCTGTCCAATTAGTTGTCACAATATCAGGGACCCCCGCATGCTCTGATGGGAATTCCCGATAAAAGCTGTAGAGGGCGATATCATCTTGTGAAAAATCGGAATAGAATTATAATCCATCACCGGACGTGTCGCAGTGACATGCTTGGTCGTGAAGGGGTTCATCTGCCGATTTTTAGCCTTTCTGAATAAATCAATCGCAGTGTATCTCATTGTTTTGCGGCCTTTCGTTGGACGAAAAAAAGAAACAAATAAAATTCTAATTTACAGTCACTTATTACTCTTAAATATAGCCGCGACTTCGCTGGCTAAACCCTCGCTATTTGGATCTAAATCCAACAGTTTCATTTGTCGTTTGTAAAATGCGATTGACATAATCAAACTTGTTGCACTAAGCAAAGTTGAAATTATAAACATTACCCTGAAACATTTGAGTCCATAACATGTGTCACCTTCATCTTCAATTTGAAGGTCATAGAGGGCACCCAATAAATAGGACATTGCTAAACATCCAAGTCCTCCAAGAAGTGCAAGAGTTCCCCATACACTTGCTAAGTATTTGGTACCAAATAAATCGGAAATCACTATTGGCGCCAATGCCATGTAAACAGCAATAGCAATATACAGAGATAAAGATGCAATTACAACAATGATAACTTCATTGCCTATGAAGCAGCTCAGTAACATGCATACTGTTTCCAAACTTAATAGTATCACCATATAGAAGACTCTCGGTAATCTAGTCAAGGTTAAGTCCGAAACTAAACTGCATCCAAATTTTGTAACGGCAGCTAAAATAGACCCAGCAAACATCAATGATGTTTCTAGATTTGACAGATCAAATGACTTAAGAAATGTGGGCAGGTTATATGTATACACGAATGCAACGCAAGTACCCAGGATACATGGCCAAAGTATCAAATGAAAGTCTGCTATTCTCATAGCTTGACATATGTTATATTCTCCATAATATACAATCTTCAACGGTGCAGTTGCCTTGATCAGCTTGTCTTTTTCTTCATTGTTCTTATTTCTGTATGCTTCTGACTTATCATCTGTAATGGTGTTTTCTGCTTTATTTTTGTCAGTATTTGAGTCATCTGGAGGAATGGTCTTCAGTAGTGCCATGGCTACAAGATTAACCACCACTAACATGCATATGCAGAGTAAAAGGAATTCTGGCATTTTTTCCGAACCAAAAGCAACTTGATACAGTACAGAATACACTCCAATTCCTGTAAATAAACAAAGCTTTATTATCCTTATAATCTTTATTATCGAGAAAACCCTCTCTAAATATTTGAAGTCAAATCGTTGCAAATGCAGTTGAAATGCGAGATGGGGCTTTCAGAGGCATCGTCGAAAAGAGATGTTTTATGAAATTCATTGGGCGCCTGATCTGTCACTGTTTGGTTTAGGCCAAAAATTCCTATTGCAGCTCAGTAAGCCATCAGATAATCATAATGTCAGTTATAAAATTGCGCGTTGTAGCACACACTTCGTACCCTACTCTATCCTCTTCTCGGCTTGCAATACATACCAACAAAAAATCCGCAAGCAACAAACCCCATTACTCTTCCTCTAAAGTGCGCTTCAAAGTTGTACGCGTTTACTGCAACACCATTTGTGTACATGTGCATTGTCCCTAGTCCTGTCTCAAAGAAAATATATTTAATTCATCAGATTTGAAAACATAATATTATTATTTTTCAGTGAGGCAGCAAAAGTTTACTGATTTCGCACACAGTATGTGATGTGTACTTTGACAATGTTCAGCTCAGTATGAAGAATATATTTTTGACGACAAAATAAGCCTGGCGAAACACACCTCCCCAGGGTGAAGGATGTTAGATGCAATGCAGGTTGACGCCCTGCTACCACATGGATTACATCATGTTTTTACGACAATGAAAAGTTAGACCCATGTTTCAGTCGGAACTAGAAGTGTAAAACTGTTTCGAGAGAAGGAAGGAAGAACAGATTCGAGTGTTCCACCAAGGCAGGGACACTACTAAAATCGATCAAATTTCCAGCTGGCTAAATTGTCAACATTTTCTGTTCACGCAGGAAACGGGTAATATCTCAGTTGCAATGTAATACAAGTAATGTGTTAGGAATAGTATCATCCTTCCATCACAAGTGATTATTGTGATGACATGTATTGATCTTCTCCTGTAGTAAGTTTATTGAGCTTTCTTTTCGGGCGTTAGGGAGCAGCACCTGACAGGACATAAATCAATACATATTTTGTATTGGGATGTGATACGGCAGATGGAGACATTGCAGAAGTTGAACTGAACTTTAATTTATGTTAATGGAACGAAATGTTCGAGCCTTCAACTCATTAATCTCATCGCTTCAGATTAACATTTCGTTTTGCAAATAGATCAGTTTGTTCGGTTTTCAACGATCTTGAATTAAGCTTTACCTGCGATGAAGGAGAAAATAACCAACAACCAGAACAGTGAACCTCCAAACTCTTTGGGGTAAATCGCTGCTATGTAGAAGCCGAGGTAACCACAAACAACTGTTATCATTGCTGAGAACGACGCCCACCTTGGGCCAAATCTTTCCAAAATAAGTCCACATGGCAGTCCACAGTTAAATCCCAGATTAGCAATTGAAAGAACCAGTTCAACTGAAATAATAACCACACTATACCTTTGGCACGTTTATATCCAGAAGTTCCTGGCTGTCTGTTTGTTTCTGAGCAATACTTTAGTATAGTCTGTAAATGATTTTGTCACTGTATCTATGAGACTTCACACATTCCTTAATAGATGAAACTTATGCAGCAAACGTACAAAGGAAACACAGAGTGGGATTCTTTCGTTCTCTCTTTCGTTCTGTACGTCTCACAATTTCAGGATCTGTACAGTTTTGCCGACCTGTACAAGGGGTACAGCTCATGAAATTCCTATCAATTTGGAAAGGTACAGAATAAAAGTGAGATCATTGTAATTTCAAGCTGTTCTTTTGACGCGCTATTGTTCCAAAACTGATAAGAATTTCAGCAGCTGCTCAGATGATTTTTTACCTTGCTTCTGGGATACAGATAATTGTTTCTTCAGATCATTCTGCATGGAAATGATACCACCTAGTATACCTGCCGTTACCAAGACAGAGAATCCTACGGCAACGACAATGTATCGTCTACATTTTTCTGATACTCTCATAGTTTCCAGTTTATGTTGTCTGCAAGAAAAAATATTGCATTGAATAAGAAATTCAAAATTCATCAGACCACTGTTTAATCAAATTTAACATAATGCTTCTGGCCATCTTATTTATTTACGTTGTTGGAGAGATCTTATCGAAAATAGTGGTTTATATTGTGTCGTAAACTTGCGTTTGTTAAAATTGACGAACATATCTACGCTTCCCTTTTAATATCTCTATCACATCTTTGGAGACAGCGATCAAACTGGCTTTTTTTTTGCTATCTCCAAAGATGTGATACATATATGAAACAGACAAATGAATCATACTTAAATAAAAGAAATTTATTGCCGTAATAGCTTTTTAGCTAATTTATCAATCCAATACTTTAAGAGAAATTAATAAATATTTGTGGTATTAACACTTGGGTCCGTTTCAATACCTTGATAAATGCCAAAGTGTTTGGTTCCTGAAATTTGGAAATGTACGGAACAAAAGAATTCCAGGCTGTGTTTTTGATGAGCTATTATTCCAAAACTGATCTACATTTCATCCTCTACTCCTGCCGGAGTAACAAATGTATCTATTAAAGTTTACAGTTTCTTCCGATAACAGCTTTGATATAGCATGTGGGCTATCCGAAAGATTCTATTGTACATTGTATGTTTTACAAGTCAGAGGGTGAAATTCCTATCAATTTGGAACAATAGTGCACCAAAAGCACGGCGTGAAATTCTTTCGTTCTCTTCTTTGTCTCTACACTTACAGAATGACAGAAATTTCACGAACTGACATGTATGTTGCATTCGCTTTCTATCACAAACTGAATGTGTTGGACTCTAACAGTGAGCTCATGGCTTTTATTTTCTTTAGTGTTCGCGAATTGAGTGCATGCAACACTTGAGACTAAAATCCTCCGTGTCCTCCGTGTATCCTTTACCATTTCCTGCTTTGGTTCAGTTTATCGTTTACTAAATGAAACATTAGCAATCGGCAAACGGTACCAACACGATCGATTAATGGATAGATGACGCCTCATTTGAAATTTTTACCATCAACATTTTGGTATGATACTTTTTTACAATAGTATTCGTACAAATCAGAGGAAGAAATTTTTGTTTAAGACTCCTGAGTTTTCTTTTTCTTTGGCTGACTTTTAGAAACAATGTTTTTGTTCAAAACACAATGCAAGTCGGTCTATTGTTGTAGAATGTTTTGAATCGTTCTTTTATTTGCACTCGTACTATATGTCACGGGTAGTTGTTTCCGCAAAAGTGTCATTTTAAGTCGCCCGCTCCGCGGGAGGCTAAGTCCTACCGATCGACTTCCCCATCTGTCGATCGACGCCGGGTGATGTCGGCTGACATCACCTGAGGTGTCTACTGGTAGAGGGGGAAGGCCAGTGCACATGTGCCCCAGTGATGATGTCATCCCAAGTGTTCCATTGAATGTGACGTCACAAGTTCGAAGGAGTTGGGAGTGACGTCATTCGTGTGACGTCATGTCGACCGGTGGTAAAACATATTTAACAAATGTGTAAAGCAGTGTCGGGGGTCCTTTTGGCGTGGACTCAGAAGGATTAAGTTATTTAGCCCGAGCAACTACCCCCAGGTGTCCGTCTCTGCAAGACGTTTTGAAGTGTTAATTATCGTCATAGTTGTGTTTTCGTGTCGACTGACACAGGCCATTGACCTGTGTCTTTTCCGTTAGTTGTGTTTCCGTGGTGTCGACACCATGTCGATCGCTCGATAAACCCCCAAAGTAAGTGTCACGTGGCTGGGCCACCTCCTGAGGTAACACCCAGCTCACAGAGATTACCTGAGCAAGTGTGCTTAGGCTGACAGAAGAAGCATGGAATTACAGTTCCCTGAGGGCAATAGTCGCTCAACAGTTACATTTGGCATCCCTGGGTGGGCCCGGTGTAACTAGGCTTGGTGACCTGGTTAGTGCCTTGTACACACTGAAAGTGGTCACCTCCGAAGTGACTGGTGTAGGAGTGGACTCATAGGCACCGCAAACTGCAATTTGTGCCGTAAGAGGCGCAGCACTGAAAGGGGTCAAGGACTCGACATCTCGTTAATAAGAGTGCAAGGGGATTAGTGGATCATCCGACTCGCTCGTAGGTGGCTACATCAGGGTGTCAATCGACTTCAGCTATCCCGCAGTGTCATCTGACACAAGGTATTAAACATTTTGTTTAGGCCTTAGCACCTGTAACAACCCAACGTGTAGAGTACTGTGTGTACATTGGCAGCAAGTATGGAGGGTATGTCTGTAGACAGAAATACAGACGACCGACAACCCACTGGTGAAGGGACCACTGGGGGGTTAGCTGATGCTTTAGAAGCTACCGTGGTGGAGGTTGCCGCCACCCCAATGGAAGTAAGGCCCAACAATGTGGCAAGGGGGAGTGTTGCCCCCGAGACTTCAGAGGAGGGGTCGACACATCTCCCTGGTCGACCGCTCCATTATTGTCGACCATTGCCTATGGGGCTGTCGTGTGATCGATATGCCCTGTGGATCATCGTATCTGAGGTGGCCAGTGATGGAGGATTCCGACCACCGACACCTCACCTGTGGAATGCTGAAGTAGTAGGGGATCTACTACGGACTGAGGTCCCAGAAATTCATGAAGTGATCATGCTCGACCATCAGACGATGGTGCTGTTCTTCGGCCGATGGATTAGGGGAGAAGGCCTCGAGGCAGATGACGTGGCTGGGCTGGCTGCTCGCCTGTCTACAGGCTACTGGATATGGATCGGCCACACGATGTCTTTCCAGGTGGTACGGATCCCGGTCATGGCTGCTAGACAGCAAGTGGCCCAGGCCCTGGCCCGGGCTCAAGAGGGGACAGAACATCAACAATGAGCTGCCCTGGCCTGAGAAGCCGAAGATGAAGCAACGGCCTACTCATTAAGGACTCCCTTCAACCAACACTCTTGAGGGAGTAGCCACCATGATGGAAGTGACACCTTGGTCGGGGCTGATGCCCCAGACTTGGCGGCCCTGAGACTTGGGAGCTTGGACCGGACTGCCCCCATCAGCTCAGCGGAGGACCAGGAAGGTTCTCAAAGAGGGAGAAAGAAGAGAGGTAGACGTGCCATTCCTGGTGGGACCCCTCAAGGTTCCACAGCCGGAAGTCGCCGAGTTCGATCACCAGCACCCGTTTCTTGCGGGAGACGTCCAGGTCGGCCAAGACGCCAGCCATCACCTAGTCCATCCCCTTCACCTTCTCCCAATCGGGGGGATGACAGTGAATCGGGAAGGTCGACTATCTCATCCGTCAGCCGTCGATCAGACAGACGTCAACACCATAGAAGTCCCGGTAACGACAGGGGTGGATCCATCAAACTCGTCGAGCTGAATGATGAGAACACCCCTCCACAATATCTGATGTGGAAGGAGTCTGTGAGGTCCTACCAGAGGGCAGGGTATCGAGACTCTCTGATCACGACTCAAATCTACGGAGCTGTCATGAAATTGACAGGAGTGTCAGATTTGAGAATGATGGGCTCAGTCAACGACATGCTGAGGTGCCTGGACACCAAGTTTAAGGTGTCGAGCGACTATGACTTGTTGCTCCGTAAGCTCTACTTGATGCACCAAGGGTCCCGGGAGACAGTCTCCATGTACTCCGCGCGGGTGACAGATCAAATGTCAGCCATTCAGGAGGGACATCCTGGAAAGCTGGTTGGTGAGGAATACAAGAGGTTGAAAAGGGATCAATTATATGGTGGGCTCCACGTCGAACTGCAGAACACCTTGTCCTACCTACAGGACAGCCTAGGAGATTATTCCTATCAGGACTTCCTCAAAATTGCCAAAAGGAAGGAGGCAAGTAGAGAAGAGCAGGGGCATCGATGCTCACTGGACCCAAGCTATCATCAGACTGACAGGGAAAAGAAGGACCACCAGGATGGACGCTACTATCCAAGAGGTTGAATGGCAGTTCCTACAGCTGACTCTGGCCCAGAGTCTGGCTCTGACCCTGAGTTGATCGATTCCGAGGACGATCAAGCGGGAAAGGCTGATGTAAGATTGGCTAGATCCATGGACAAATATGAGACCAAGAGGAGGCTGTGTTTCAACTGCCAGTCGCCGGACCATTTGATAAGAGATTGCCCAGAGAAATCTGGGGCAAAGAGGATGTATTTAAATGCAAATTGGGGCTCGGACAAAGGAGCGCGGGTCCTGCCGAAGCCAACCCCGAAGGCGGTCGATGACCGTCCTGCGGTCCCGGCCCAAAACTGAAATGGCACCGGGGAAAGACTCCCTATGTTAATGAGGAGGCAATAGGACGGTGGATGGGAGTGGATAACATTGGAAACATTCAAGTCGATGGTGAGCCCTGTCGAGCTGTGCTGGATACAGGGGCCACCATCAACTTAATCACGCCAGGCTATGTGGCATCCTGTGGCCTGACCGTCTTCCCACTGTCTGACCTTCTGCAACCGGGGGAGTCCTCCATGAGGGGGATAGGGGAGGCAAAATTTGACATCATCAGGTATGTCATCATTCATGTCCAGGTGGAGGGTGTGACTGGCTTCAACAAGGACACGGTGGCCTTGGTCTTGAGAAGTGATACAGACTTCGCCCGCCATGTCCCTGTGCTACTTGGCACCCCCACCTTGGACCGAGTCATCCAAGTCATCAGAGAGAGTGAGATAGACCAGCTGGATGTAATGTCTGAGTGGCCTCACTGCTATGTAATTGTAGGGTGCTTGTCTGACGGGCACTGGTCCAGAGAACCAAAGAGAAACCCCTGATCCAACATGCTGCTGACCTGCTGTCAGGTCCCAAGGAGTACTTGGAACTGACTAAGGAGGAGATAGAGCAGATGAAAAATGACCCCCTGGAGTATGAAGAAACAGCTTATGCCTGGATAGACACGTTCATGCCGCCCTTCACGCGAACATTCGTCTGATGTTGCATCAACAGAAGGATAGACAAAGGTCGCCTGTGGGTGTCAGCCACTGAGTTGCGGCCAGATGAAGGACACCTGCTGCCAGGAATGAAGTTGTGGTCATCGATACAGTGCTTAAAGAGGAACTCCCATAAAGTAAAGATCATCATTGAGAACATGTCTGCCGTGCCGCAGATGATCAAGGCTGAGATGCCATTGGCCACAATAGCCACTGCCAACATCGTCCCCGAAACATACGTCCAACCTGGTACCATCAAGCAATTGGATGAACAGCAGGGAGCCTTGGATGGCTTGCCAATGACTGACAAGGAGCGCAAAGATAAGGTCTTGGAAAAGCTGGACCTATCTGGTCTTGACAAATGGCCACAGATCCTCCAAACTAAAGCCAAGGGATTACTCCATGAATTCCATGACATCTTTGCCCTCGATTCATCTGAACTTGGATGTACCAAGGCCACAGAACATGTAATCACAGTCAATGATGAGACACCCATCAAGGAGCGGTTCCGAAGGATACCACCCCACTTAGTGGAAGAGGTTTGGGAACATTTGAAGGTGATGTTGGAGGCAGGGGCCATCGCTCCCAGCAATAGCCCCTGGTGTAATGCTGTTGTCCTTGTCAGGAAGAAGGATGGTGGTCTGCGCTTCTGCACTGACTTCTGCCACCTGAATGACAAGACAAAGAAGGACTCGTACCCGTTACCATGGATACAGGAGTCCCTTGACAGTCTCATCGACACACATTGTTTCTCGAGTGTAGACTTTCTCTCTGGATTTTGGCAGATACCGATGAGCGAAGAGTCTCGGAAGTACACAGCTTTCACAGTCAGAAATCTGGGATTCTTCAAATGCTGTTGAATGCCCTTCAGCCTCTGCAACGCCCCTGCAACTTTCCAAAGATGCATGCAAAATGTCCTGGGGGAGCTGAATCTGCTGTTTTGCCTGATCTATCTGGATGATGTCATCATCTATTCGAAAACAGAGTGAGAGCATTTGGATAGACTCCGGATCATTTTTGAGTGACTCCAAGAGCATGGTCTATGGCTGAAGCCATCAAAGTGCAAGTTCTTCCAAAC
>JBCAUI010461283.1:0-13811 GCA_038406195.1 Haplosyllis anthogorgicola
GTGTGATACTGTCGAAAAGTACTTACTTCACAAGTAATACATCTATCGGATTGAGATGAATTCACCTAGAAATACAATTGAGTACTTAGTTTTCTAGCCATGTGTAACTTTGCTCACAGTTACTCGCATCTCTTTTCCTTCTTGGATGATAAAACTTTAATTTTCCATCTTTTATTTCAAATATATCAATTGCATGTCGTTAAATGCAGTAGTGAAAGCTTGAAACTTTTTATGAAAATGCATAAAGGCTATTGAAAGCTCTATACCAGCTATTTCAATTGTTTGATGAACTCTGTCAAATTTACCTGTGATCCACGTCGTTCGAAGAAGACTACGGTTAAATAACCGTATCTAAGTTTGTTATTTTTGCATTGATTTTTTTTATTCCTGAATAACTTACAATAAATACCCAGTTTTTCTCGGCAGAAGCTTTAAGCAACATTTGAAGTGAAGAGAAATAGTTGGTACAGATTCTTAAGCACATGTAAACAGCTTAAGTGTAAGCTTTCATCAGATTCGTCACAATTTGCCTTTGTTTTTTAATTTGAATCCTGTTCATTCGGAAGGGCTTGAAAAATTGCCGGTGTCCATCTTAGGCATACTGCTTTTTAACTAGTAAGCAATATGTCATATCGCCATGAACATGAAATAGACTTTTCGCAGTCTTCTTAGATTTTACATCCACATTTATACAATGTGTTTTTTGACTTTGATGGTTAGATGTGATTTTGGCTTCATTTTGTGATTCTTCATCTCAATATTTATCTTTAGTAGAAATCCAGGTAATTACTAACACATTTAACCGTAACTAAATTTAACTAAACCTTAGAGTAGATAGTCTGATAACTTGTACAGATTGCAGCGTAAATTTAATCTCATCACCTTTTCTCTGTCTGTCTGTCTGTCTGTCTGTCTCTGTCTGTCTCTCTGTCTGTCTCTCTGTCTGTCTGTCTCTCTGTCTTTCTGTCTCTCTGTCTTTCTGTCTTTCTGTCTCTGTCTGTCTCCGTCTGTCTTTGTCTGTCTCTCTTCCCCCTCTCCTCCCCCTCTCCCTCTTCCTACCTACCTACCTATCTGTATTTCTCTCTATTTCTTTCTCTCTCGCCCTCTTTCATCCCTCTTTTGCAAGAAGCTTGTAGATGCTTACCCGAGATAAAGAGTTACAAAATGAAGTTTGGGTATCCCTTCGCTATGGCTATCATGTTAAATTCAAATGATCACTGGTTACATTTAAACATAATGATTCTACACGCAGTATGTGGATCTGATTGTCCTTAAAACGTAGGTACCGTCTGAAATTAGATTCATTTAAAAAATCCTTTCTTCAATATTGTTTTTATCTACGAGAGGATTTATTGGGAAAAGACACTGAAAACTACTCTATACTCTTTAAAGTCACAGTAAACAATTCCTACATTTTAAGCAGTCGCAATGTAGCAAAATCATTTCCAATACCCTTTGTAAATAACATGTCTTTCATCTAATACGTAGTGTAGTACCCATACATAGGAAACCTATTTATAGAGATCACTTATTCAAATGTCTTTTCTAGCACTCAGTCTCTCCACAACACTTTTTAATGCATTTCACACAATGACCAAACTGATATGCGTGTACTTTGCGTTTACAGTGGTATGTTCGCCCGAGGCCGACGTAATCCTTTTGGTAGACAGTTCTGGAAGTATTGAGTTTAACGAGCCTGGAGACTACGACCTAGAGAAGGGCTTCATCGTCAATGTCATCAACGCTCTTGGAGCTCTAGGACCAAGAGGCATACAAATTGGCTTGGTTCTCTTCAGCACGTCACCGAGGAATATTTTCTACTTGAACACGTACAATGACAAGACTCAGATGATCAACACCGTGCGTGGCATGGATTACCTGGCGCAGCAGACCGACATAGCCGAGGCCTTCGAAGTCGTGCGGGACCAACAGTTGATTCCCAGTAGAGGCGATCGACCAGAAGCTCCGAACGTTGCTATTATCATTACCGATGGACGTCAGGTAAAATAAATCATCTTCTGAGTAAATAAATTTAGTCATTTTACAAGACTGATATTTCCAAACAATTGTTGCACTTTCAGTCTCTAGAATTTTTTCCATCCCAATTGATATCACACGAGTGAGTAAGCACGCATACGCCAGATCCACCCTGGTTTTATAACCCAAGGGCAGAGTCGCCACTTATGTGAGAAAGACTGCTCCAAGATATGCACCTCTGCCAAGTAAAAATATTGTACGTGAACTTCCAAAAATAATCGTAGAGTCATTGAAGAGTTTCCAAGCCAATCCCAGTTTAACAAGTTATTATCTTTTTATTATCAAGGCAATGGTAAGCGTTATTTTTTCATCCAAACGTATCAAGAAAATTGGGTTTTGTTTGGTCACTCGTTTGCTACTGAAGTAAATTATATTTATTGTATACAATGTATTTATGAATAACCTTAGTTTCCTGATACGGTGATGTATAAATGCAATTATATTTTGCCCGTTTGCATAGATAAGTAATGTTTTCCGTGCACGAAACTGAAAACATTGCTTAACAGCTGGTAGGTCATTAAGAAAAAGAAGTCTTTGCAATGGAATTTGTCATTGTAAAACCACAACTGAGCTTTTGCCAAAATATAAACACAATACCATCTTTTTGTAAAACGGCCAATTGAACCATAAATCTCTTGCAAGATAGTTTTTATCGTGCAAGTTTTAATATGGCGGTAAGTATTTACGGGTACCAAAACTCTAATCGCCTAAACGAGACATAAAGCATCTAAGATTGTGTTGTATTTTGGAGAAGCTGGAATTTAAGCCAAAGCGTCCAATGAAAAAATAGCGAAAAAGTTTGTTGAATTTTGAAATTTGGCGTAAGGTTGGGTATATCTATAGTAAGATTGAATCAGGTTTTTTTTGTCTGAAAAGTTGATAATTTGGTTTTCAGGACCAAATTCTGTTGCAAAGTAACACGATTTGGCTTAAATTTACAATCAGGTTCACAAGTTAGTTAGTATGGAGGGTTACATATTCTTTGTGACTCCAAAAATGGTAATGAACTTTTAAATGACTTTCAGGAATAAGATTTTTTTTCTAGTTTTGAATGGAATTGAATCTGATTAACTACAAATACGTCTTTCTATTACGTAGTTTGAAAATTAATTGAAATGAATACAAGTTATCACCGGTTTATGTCCAGGAACATAGTTTCTTTTGTCCTTTCTTTTATTTTATTTATTCTCCTTTGTTTGCGGATTATCATTGAATCATTATCAATCTGAAATTTCTTCGTTGCAACTTTATTCTCCGTATCGACAGGAACCAGCTACACCACCGGGACAACCAACCGTCGTGGACATCGTGTCGCAAGTTCGTCGGGACAGGCAGCTGAGTGTGTTCGCGGTGGGAGTCGGACCCGCGGTCGTTACGACTGAGTTGCAGGGTATCTCCGGCGTTCTGCAGCCCGACGGCTCCTTCAGACAGGCCGAGCTCGTCAGTTGGTTCCGTTCGCCCGACTTTTCCCGTGTCAGCATGCTGGTGGCGGACATCGTCACTCAAGTTTGCGAGGCTGTGCCCACCCCCGCTCCACCTCCTGTGGGTACGTTAAGCTTCATCGTGAAATATACCCTCATCAACGGTTCAACATATTTATAAATTTTATACGAAACTGGAAAAATTGCCATCCATGGGCTCGAAGAAAGCAGATCTACAAATTTGGCATTCTGGGTGCTATGAAATACATTCTGAACCTTATAACAGTAACAGTCCTTGCATTATGTATGTTGCTTAATTGAACGGAAAATTTTAGAAAAGACATTACCAAATGACTTCTATTGCAGATAACCTGTACTGCCGCAAGACATGTGATGGATTCTACTGCTGGTGTATAACTGCCAACCCCATATTCAGTGTCAATGGCACCAGATGCATTGGTAAGTAGTTTCTAATAACGTTCAAATAATCTCTTGAGTGTTAATACGACACAAATCTTCGATGTAGTTGATCTAAACCTTGAGTATATGCGTCAGCAGGACAACTGATTTTTTTCTACATGTATGTGCACAACTAAATTAAGGCAATTTAACAAATTTGCCAGGGCAAGTTCTTAAATAAACGTTAAGCCTTCAACTGTTTATCCGGAACTAGTCAGGTGTTAACGTTTAGCTTGCAGCCGCTGTAGTTCCTTTATGTATAGTTTGTGCCACAGAGGCAAGCCTTTTGGTAGGGTTTTCGCATATGTCCCGCGCAAAACGGACGTATTTGCCGTAGACTAGTAAATTCTGGTTGGATTATTATTAGATTACGATGAGTGTCAAGATAACAATGGAGGGTGCGAGGATCGCTGTGATAATCTGCCTGGAAGTTACAGGTGCAGCTGCAGTCAGGGACTCCGTCTTGGCACCAATAACCACGAGTGTGAAGGTACGTTTTTCTCCGTCATTCATAACCGAAAGTAACAATGTCAGAAACTCATTTTAAACTTGACTTAAGAAAACGTTTAAATTTTTCAAATTAAATTGACATTGTTTATGTCAAACTAGGCATTTTCTTGCTTCGTTTCCTTGAGGTAAATGTAATTGAAGGGAGGTCTCGCGGGAAAACGCTGCGATGTTATTTTGCGATTTGTGTTTTAGATGTCAACGAATGCGTGGAGCAAAACCCGTGTTTCCAAGGCCAATGTGTCAACACGTGGGGAGGATACAGTTGTATCACTGGAGTATTTAGACGTACGTTTCTTGGACTTTAATTTGACAGATGCAGAAGTTTTACAAAAGCACAATTACATTGCGCAGTGGACTAACACACGATTAATGATTAAAGTCGACAGATACTCTACTTAAAGATTCTCAGGTTCTTTTGATACGTTATGAAAAACAAACTGATCTTTAAATGATATATCTCTCTCATCTATATAACGTAACGTAATCGCTTGTATTGCGTTTTGCAGAAGGCGCGGTTGCAGCAGCAAGCGTTGGCAGCGGAATTGAAGCTGCAGCTGTCCCGTCAAGCGGCGCCAGCCTGACTACAATCATCGCCGTCTCTGCCGCCATCATGAACCTGGTGGTCCTTACGATAATAGGAGTCGTATGCGTCCGCAGGGTCCGACGAAAGAGAGCGGGCAAAAAGTCCCCAGATAAGCTCAGCTCCCAACAGGGCCATGCTAACGGGGGTTTCAGGGCCGATGCAGGCACGCTCCGCAGCTTCAACTCTCTTTCATCCAAGTTCACACCGACTGAAACTGATGTAGATTCCATTTCAACATCATCGTCTTTGTCGACCATTTCTTAAGTTTCCAGTTCATTTGTCTATACGTTCGATAATTAATCTTTGATGTTTCCTTGTCACCATAAAAGAAAATTTGTAAAAGTGGTTTGTTTACCTGTAACATATTGTAACAAGTGTATATTTTTTACCTTTGTACTTTCAGCAAAATAATTCATTGCCCAATCTCTGATTCACGGCTTTACAAAACACTGCGCCCTTGGCGGTTTAAATTTTGACATATCACTCATTTTAATTTAGTTCAAGAATTGTTGATCATGTTGAAACAATAAGTATTGTTGTCCAATCTATTGTTTTTCTTCGATTAACCATATTTCGCCAATGTAACTGGAAATTATATATTTGATTAACCGAAGCTTGTTTTATGACATACGCATGTATATTCAGTTTCCTTCCATTAACTACTCCTTATCTGTCTCCATGGTGAATGTTATCGAAATTAAATTTTGCATGATAGAAAAGTAGTATGCATAAACTATCAGTACTGAAAATACTCATTAGCTTTTGTTTGTACATTCCGAGACGTACTTGTAAATGGGTCATTCCTTTTTGTACGGTAGTTGTAGCTTTATATACATTTGTATACACCAATACTAAGTAAATTAATTTTCGTTTCAATATGAATTCTCAGGTTTCATATTTTTCTAGTATTGTTGGGAGAAAACAGAGCTGGCAATTAAACCATGTCTTTCAAAACCATCTATGTAAACTAGCTATAATTTACATAAAAGTTACGTGCAATAAAACGTTACACTATGGAGCTCGCTGTTCTTGTGTTGTTGTTTTTTATCTTCTTGGAAATCTTCATTTAATAATCTCGATTGTGCAATTAAATAGTTCGTATTTGACAGTCTGTTCGTTCAAAATAGTATGAGATGGCGGCTTAGTATGAACAGTTCTTTTTATTAGTTCTCCCAAAGGAAGATTAGCCGAAAACCGTTATTAAACAGAAGTTTGTAACGAATTTAACTCCAGAGCTTACAGATAGCTTGAAATCGCTTGAGTGACAAAAACTTGTCAAGCAGCATAGCCCTTATTAACCTCCTTCAAAGTTTTTCTTAATTTGAGGTCAAATTTTTCTAATTCATCTGATAAGATAGGATTAAAATTGCCTGATCTAAGCAATGACGCTTGGATTGTACTATTTCAGTGAAACTGTCAATATCAGTGTGTGTATGAACAGTGTGACATTTGTAGTTCCCTGAAAATAGCTCAATCCAGGTATGCATTGGACGTAGTATTATTAAATTCGTAAAATCAGACGATCTAGTCAAATTAAACACAATGCGAATTAAGAAAACCTTCGATTGGATTATCAGTTAAGTATCCAGGCAGTCAAATATATCGGCAATGAGACTCGTCTGCTTTATCTGTAAACCTTTAGTTTGCAAGTTCACATCCGGACACAGAAGAGGTTTTTCCAAATTGGTTTTAATGCCTGGAATTAGGCTAATTAGCCTAATTAGGGCCATAGTGGTCTGATAATTTTTTGGAGATGCGAAAAGACATACGTCTATTCTCTAGAGGTGTGTCCATACACAATAGGAATGACGTATTCCAATTTTTGTCCCACTCACAAAGTTGGTACAAGAGGGAGAACCATCCCCCCCCCCCAGCTTAAATGTCGGCTGGTGTCATTGCCTGTATGAAATTATATAGGTTTGTGAAAAATTCCAACCTGCCCACACTGTGTAGAGCTGTCGGGTCTTGATAGCGGAAATTCCGAATTGAAATCATTGTAGTACCCTTGCTCCAAAATCGCTGACCAAATGAGACACTGATAGCGGAGCGCATTAAGCTTAAAAGGCAATTGCTCTTGTACCTCTAGAGCTATTTGATTAACCACTTGGTTTAGGTCATGCCTAAACTCCAGTATTGGAGTAACTCCAATGTCTTTTGCACCGATATGCGTGACTATGAAGGGTGGCACTCTTTTGTGTAGATTCAGTTGTTCCCTGACATCATCCGCTATGGCTTGTACTTTGGAGTCGCGAATTCTGAACTTGATCGGATGATGGCCCCATCTTTCTGGTAGGTACATCACATCATCGTCATCATCAGTGCCGCACACTATCGCATCTCCGAAAACCCAGACCTCTACAATCTTGTTGTAGCATTTTAGTGCATCAAGGATTTCTAAAATATAAATCATCACAGCGGAAGAAAAATTGCTTTACTCCTTGTACGTTTCAAAAGGTGAGCCTTCGCGATGCTCACTTCCTTGTCATTATGATACAATTTGTTCACCCTGATGTAGTTCTTAAAGGCTGCTGATGTCCACCTGCCCCTCTCTTTTATTGTTTCGTCTGGAGCCCCCATTATTGCTAGATCGGTGGCTCCTCCGATTGGGAAACTATGCGAGCCGAAAAACCCTAACGGTTTGTCAAGGAAAGTCAAAGCTCTATTGAGTAGAGCTGTAAATTGAGCATAACTTAAAAGGAACTAGTTGAGCTGCTTAGTTGTCAGTTTTAGTTCCGTACAGTATCAGCACTATTTTGTCTGTTAAAAATTTGACCTGATTGTCCCAGAGTTGTTTTTCTGGAAATCTAGGATCAGTCAGAAACTCGGATTTGCGCAATAGTCCGTGATACGCTAGTGTAAAAGTCGCTCTAGCTAGCCTTGTTTTGTACGTGTCATGGCAGTAGTGTGGTGCCTTCTCGCACATCCTAGTCAGAAGTTTTAAGTCAATTGGTAGTCGTTGGTCAGGTTCTGTCTTTTTATTCAATACTGCATTTATTATGTACACCAGGTGGCTCTCAGAATGATCGGCTCTCCCATATAATTTCAGGTAATTTCTTACCCCTGTCTGAATTCCCTTGATTGATCTAGGTTTAAAATCCAGCCAGTCCAGAAAAGCTAGGAATAAGGCATACGACTCAGCTGAGTCCACTAGTTTATAGTGTTCCAGGAAGGCCAAATACTTTAACCATGCTTTGTCATACGTGTTTGTTGTTGCTTGACTATGCGCTATAGATCGAAGGTATCTAGTGTGTTGAATGAGATTGGCCAAATCAGGGAAGGTATCTGGTCCGGCTCCTATTGCGCTGAATGGGTTAAACTGCGGAAACGTTTTTCCTGAAAACGAGATAGGCTGTCAGCGATTTGGTTTTTGTAGCCGGGGATGTACCTGCATTTCAGATTGATATCTAGCTTAAGGCAATGGAGTGTTAGGATTCTGATCAGGGTCATGCAATACTTGCACTTGGAAGTTTGATTGTTGGTCATTTGCACCGCTGCTTGATTGTCCGAAAATAAAACTATATCCTGATTTTGCAAAAGTTCTCCCCACATGAACATTGACATTACTATAGGGATGAGCTCCAGAAGAGCTATGCTAGGTTTGGGGTCATGTGTTATAAATTCCTTAGGCCATTTCGCCTGAGCCAACCTCCCTGCGAAAAAACAGCCGAAACCCAAGTCCATGTTAGCTGACGCATCAGTAAACAGTTCTAACTGGTCGCTGTCTTTTGTTTGAAATTTCAGGAAGGGGCGTAAGAAATTGAAATCGGCTAAAAAATTCTGCCACATTTTTAGATCAGCCTTGATAGCCTTGGTGATGGAAATGTGATGGTTTGGTGGGAGATTACCCAGTGTGTCGTATAGGTGGTGCATGAAGGCCCTGCCCGGGCGCACCGCCCGGCACAGGAAATTAAGTAAGCCACAAAGTTGTTGCATGAACCTGATCTTCGTCTTTTTGCTGTTGAGTAGTTTGGAAATTCTATCTAGGGCATCGTTAACCTTCTCCTGAGGTACTACTATTAGCATATGCAAAGTATCGATCCCCATGCCCAGATAAACTAAAAAGGTGGTTGGGCCCTCTGTTTTGTGCAAAGCCACCGGGAATGCCAACTGTCCGGACACTTCGGTGAAGGTCTTCATATCTTGTGCACACATTAATTTTAGCAGATTACAGAAAATGAAATCGTCTAAATAATGTGAAATTTCGTGTCCTGTTTGCCTGGTTACGTACCAGTCCAGGAAAGTGGAAAACATCTCAAAAATTGCGAAAGAGGATGAAGCGCCAAACGGCAGGCAAAGGTCTACGAAATCGTAGTTATCTAATTTAAAACCCAGCAGCTGAAGGTCGTCTTTGTGCATGGAAATATTCCTGAACGCGCTGTCCAGATCCGATTTCCCCATGTAGCAGCCCCTGCCCTGTTTAACGCACAACTGAATGGCGTGATCAAAGGATTTGTAGTGGACCGTGGAGACTTCCTTGGGTATGTGAATGTTAACGGAATCCCCCTGTGGAAAACTTAAATGCATAATTAGTCACCACTTGCCCGGGGAGCTTTTCTTCGGTACTAAACCCATCGGTGAACATTGCAGTTTTTCTAGTGGGCGTTCCTTAAAAGGACCTAGTATTCTATTAAGTTCGAGTTCTTTAAAGATCTTTTCCCTGAATAAATTTGGATTGTCTTTAACCGATTTTAAGTTGTTGCAATCCCTCTGTCTGATGGGACCTTTGTAACCTAAATGAAACCGTTTTCAAACCCATCTATGAGAATGTTGGCAGCTGATTGGTTTGGATAATCCTGGAGCATTTGTCGTAGAGCTTTGGTGTCGACAGGTGTTCGCGGTCTGTAATCTTAAATTTATTTGTCATTATTGCCAGTGTTACCCTGCTATTTTGGTGCTGTGCTTGACCATCCTTTGGCTCTGCGGCAGTTTACGGTTGCGGCAATTGCCCTTATATTTACAGTTGCCAGAGGCATTGTAACTATTGGTATCACCGTTGCTCTTCGGTACTAAACCAATCAGTGACTGTATGAAATTATCGAATGGTGGTGCCTTGTCGGGGGCCTGCAAATCTACCGAGCCACACCTCTTTCATCACCTTCTCCCATAACACTTCCCTTGAGCTGCAACTGAGTTTTAAGTTAGGGGCAAAAATGCCGCACTTGAGTGGGCGCACGGTAACAGATGTCAAAACCATTGGTGAAACCATCAATTATAAATTCTGTTTTCTTGGCATCATATTGCGATTCATGCAGCATTTTAGCTAGTTCATTCACGTTGACAGGAGTAGTGATGTTATAAGTTGTGATAATCTGCAAAAAAATAATAATTAATAACAGTGCTTAGTTCTTGGTGTGTGGGGGTGATACCTTCTCTTTCTCTCCCTTAGCCATGCACGTTGTTCTGCCGTGGTCAACTTTACCACAAACATTACATTTATGTTCAAATCTGCAATCCCTACCAAAATCACAATGGCCCTTGTTGAATTGCCAACAAATCCATTCACAATTTTGATTCTTGGACCCCTTTCTTTTGTTATGTAATGAAAAACCACGCACTTGTCCATATATATTTAGCACTTCCCGGCGTATTTATTCACCATACGTTTATACATATAGAAGGCTCTGGAACTGTACTATTGGCTGTGCTTGGCTTTGAAGCTGTTGTACCCCACTATATAAATGAATGCCAAAGCTGCTTTGGCTGCTCTGGTTCAGATCACTGGCCCCCCTAGACAAGCACAGACCATACAGCTCCAGCTTACAATGTAATCTTAGTTACAATAAAGACACTGCTTAAAACTATCTGGACCACTGGAGAAAAGCAGAACATAACAATTTGCCCTCGCTGGAAGACTTGCAGACTTTTTTTCCAGACGATCTTTCAACAGCAGGGTCCACCCCTGCTGATAAATAACTCCCCAATTCCGTGTTGGGTACTTTTGGTGCTCTCCAGTATAAATCATCACGTAGATTTCAAAAGCCTGTTCCCAACATCTTAAACTATTGACTGCTGGCACATCCCTTTCTGTCACAGGGACAAAGAAAGATGCTCCATCACGGTTGACCACCTGCAGTCTCCCATCGTTGTGGAGGAGAAGCAGAAAGAGCATGGGCAGAGATTTATCGCCCATCAGGTAATGAACAGCAGATGACCCAAGCTCAGATGGATGAAGCCTTTTTCCATCAGAGTGCGCACATCGACAATAATTTAACTGCGGAAATTGAGAAAGGGCAGTTTATTGATTTAGCTAAATTACTGCCCAGAGAGCATATCTGACCAAACGTTCAGCTTCAGCTTTCTCCCTGTCACCCCGCTGATGTTGCTGGTCCACACACCTACGAACAGGAGGATCTCTCAGGCTCTGGCTTCACTCTGGAAATAAAACATTAGACTTATCTAATACCTCCAGTCTGCACTTTATTTAAAGAGTCATCACCACTGGAATCCTGGTCTGAAGATAAATTTACCTCATCTGTGGAACTATCCTGATCCTCAACCAAAACATAGCCTATGTGATTGGATGGCCATTCATTACAAAACTCATTGCAAGTAGCATTGCCAGATTTATTCAGTGGAGCATCACATTGGAACTTACCTTTCTTTCTCCCTGAAGCTGCATTTGAATGTCCACTCATCCCAGGTTCCTCCCCTATGCTCTGTCTTCGTCTAGCTATGATTCTTTCACAAAGCTCATCGTTTCCCAATACCAATCTCTCAATTTCATCATTCGAAAGTTGGGCCGCATGGTTAAATTGCACCTCAGATCCTGGGCTGGTAAATTGCAAATCAATATTCTTCTGACCTCTTTGTATCTCTGCCAAATTATGCCCTTCTTCTTCAACCCCCTCTTCGTCCTCTGACAATGACTCATTTTGGCTAGTGACAGCACTTCGGTCATTTAAATTACCACCTTGATCGTTCGAACTTTCTGTTGGGGCACATTCAAATCTTGGTCTAAATTATCATCTGCTTCAGGTGTCTCCAATAACACACTGTCGTCTGACTTGCACTGCGGTTTCCTCAAATTAGGGGTAGTCTGCTTCTTAGGACGTCCCCTCTTTTTTGGAGTATCATTTTGTTTACTTTGCTTCACATTCGAACCACCAGATTTGCGTCCCTTCTTTTGGGGTGATTTAACCCCATCCGCAGCTACAGGTTCACTAAAAACCTGATCTTCATCTTCCACACCACGTTTCTTTCCAGATCTGCATATTTCAGCCAAACTCGTTAAAATCCCAAAAATTTTAAGAAAATTCTTCCAAAATTTATGGAGGTCTTGTTGTTAGGAAAAATAAACAATTAATGACGTCATAAAAGACGCCGGACGACGCAATCCCAGAAGAGGGTGATGGGCTATGCCAAACGCAGGGGTGTTGTGTCTTCGCCGGCAAAATTCATTTAAAGGCTTAAATGGACCTTTACTATTCAGTATTAGGCTAATTAGCCTAATTAGCCTAATTTACCTAATTCAACGGACATAGTAATTACAGAAATGTATTGTTGTTTAATTCCAATTAAAGCTCTGGTATAAATTTCAGCATCATTATTATAATTAGGAATATAGTGTTTTAAGTCCTTCCCAGTATTTGCCAATTTTGGTTCAAAAAACATAAAACATAATTAGGCTAATTAGCCTAATTAGGCAAATTTCATTAAAACCAATTTGGAAAACCCTTGAATATGTGTCATATTTTTGTTAATTTGTACTGAAATTATTAAACTAATCAGATCTGTCAGACGTGACAGATCTGACAAAAATTGAATTAGGAAAAACCTGGACTGAAGGTTACCTATAGTGTTTTTTGCTTAGGAAAAAGTTACGTAGAGTACAAGGCTGGCTACATTTTGTGAAATCAAAAGTACTAACTTTTGTGTTCATTAAGTTATCACATGTTAGAGTAAACATATTTCAATAGGCTTGTGTCAACTAAAACAAATCGCTTTTGGCTCCTATTTGTATGATGTGTGGATCTGACCGAAAATGGCGGTACAGCGTTACGAATTACATCATGAGTATCAATTTACAGATGATATTTCTCAATGTACTGATTTGCTGTATTCGGTACACCAATTTACAATTACAATTCTTAGTTATCATATATACATGATTTAATTGTAATAACAAACAACACATGTCCTTCCATGTATGAATTATAATGTCAACCAAATCATCTGACAGAAAAGCAATTAGCAAAAACGTCGCGAGTTGCTGTTAGCACAAGGCTGATTCCCTCATTCGCTAGCAGATATTTCATTTTGAGGCCATGGTGTTGCGATAAAAACCATAAAATTTTGTTAAAAGTCGTAATCTTAACATTTCCTTGAAGCAATAAAATTATCCTTTCGGCACTGATTTGCAGAATTGAATGTATGTCATTTTGCGAAAACTTGCAGAAAAAACAAAGTATGCTTGACTGATTTCATTGGTTTTCCTTTTCACGACTTTAACACACTAAAGGTTCTTTCAAAAATCTGTGTCGAAGAACAACCAGTTTCTTGGTAGCCATGCTTTATTGGGCTTGAAGCAATTCGTACTAAATTCTATTATTGATGCGTTGTTTCATTAAGTCGTTCCTTTATGTCGTTTGTCGTTTTCAGTTTGTATCAATTCGATAGTATCGTGGTATCGTGACTTGAAGAAACACTGCCTCATTGTATGATATTTTATCGTAGTAGATGGAACCCGTCGGTACCCGACGGGACGACAAAGAGAGACAGAAAGAATATATTTTGATTCTTTATATCTGAGAATATAAAGATATATATATATATACATACATACATACATACATACATACATA
>JBCAUI010461394.1:0-13809 GCA_038406195.1 Haplosyllis anthogorgicola
CCTACCCCAAAAAAACACCCACCCCTACCCACCCCTACCCCCCCCCACCCTCAACCCATAGTTTTTCAGGTGGACGACCACATAGTCTTATCGAATTTCATTCGATAGACAATAAAAAAGCCTTAGCTTAGACTTCATTACCGCCCGGGTATTCAGGAAGGTCATGGTTTCAGTCGTGTCTGCCTGTGTGTCTGTCAGCAGGGTCTCCCTGAAATTGGATTTAAATTTATTTCAGTTGGAGTTAACAAAAGTTGCTTATTGCCTCAGCATAAAATTCAATTGTTGCGGGGCGCTAAACTTTTAATGGTAATTTCATGCTCTGCTACTGTAAAGAAATTTCTTTGTTAAGACAGAAGTGGAAACTCAGACCGACACACAAACAGACCAGATTGAAAGCACTGTATATTCCCATGCACTGACATTAAAGTTGTGTATTTTGCACGTACTAGCCTATTTACTGAAAAAGAGCAGTACACAACCTTGTTTAAGGCGAGTCCCAAAATTCTTAACTTAAATCGTGCCCATATCTAAAAATCGCACTGTGGTGCTAATTTAGACATCCCAGTTTTCATTTTGGCATATTATAATATTATGCATGGCATATCCTGAAAATGGGTCAACAGGAGCGTAACTTAAAAGTTCTAAATTTAGTGTTTATAGATAAATAAAATTGTATTTGATAATAAAAAAACTCGGCTACCATTAAACGTTACAAAGACATTTCAATAATCGTGACCTAGCAGTAATTTTGAAATTTTGTCAAGCTTCAGAAGGTCCCAACTTATATGTGTAGTTTGCCCTGGAAACTGGTTAATTGTCATATAATTGGGCTCATTTTTAGGCCTCTCCGGTGTCCATCGCAGAGCTTTGGTATCAGTTTCAAAGCGAGGCTGTCACATCACGTGACAGCATCCCTCTCAACCATCTTGCAAGGAGCAAAGGTGAAATTTCAATTGTAATTTAAGCCATTTAGTACTAAAGCAGTGCTGGCACAGTATTAATAATTGCATGAAAACATCACCTATTATGTCAGGAAGATGCAGGCATACTTAATTCAAAGTAGATCATGGCGTCTTGAGCAAAAACTCAAGGTTTAACATACAACTTCGAAGCTTTACACAAAACTGGCAGAGCCAGTGAGGGAAAAATTTCAAAAAGTGCTAGTAAGGCAAGAATAATAACAAATCTGATGACGAGGGGGAATTTGAGACCTCAGAGCAATTATTAACTGAAACAATCAATGACAGAATAGTCAGGTCAGACCATAAAGTTCCGTTAAAATGGGGAGCAACCAATCGAAGAGATAAACACGGAGGGAAAATCAATGCAAGTTGATGGCACAGTGACAAGCAGTTCAGAGAACAATTCACAAGAATCAAATCAAGACATTGTGTCACTGCATGCCCCAGATACTGACATAGAAGTAACTCCTGTTAAAGGGAAGGCACCCCCAGTCACTAAAAGTGCAAAGAAGGGAAAAATAAGCAAAGAATTGTAATTACGGGTTGATTACGAAAAGTCATTGAGACAAAAAGCAACCAAGTTAGAATCCGAAGTGCGATTGGCTAACAAAACAGAAAAAAGTATTAAGGATCTAGAGGACAAAATTGCAAGATTGCAGAAAGAAAAGAATGGTAAGTCCAGACTAATGGATACATCTTATCTAGGTCTAAAGATAGCCGTAAACAATGAGTCGAATGTGAAAATAAAGAAAGGTGAGAAGACAAAGTCAGTCACGGAAATGAGTGATAAACACAGCAAAAATAGAGACGCTAAGAAAGCAAAATATATACTAAAGAAGGCTGGTATAAAACCTTCAAATGAGCAAGTCGTTATCATTGCAGATCTATTTAGAGACCATGAAAAGCAAAGAAAAGTGCTGGCCAGGGAGATTTACTCCAGCAGTTCGAGCTTGTCAGAGTTGGAATCTGACTCAGACATCAAGGACATGAAGAATAGATCATCAACAACAGTAACCACTTCATCTGCAGACTCAACTACAGAAAAAAAGGAAACAGGCAGATCAAAAGGTAAGACTAGAAAACTTAAGAAAAAGCTAAAGAGTGGCATTTCAGAAAAACCGAAAAATTCGGACATTATGGTTAAGGTCAAATTGGCCACCGCAATGCTAGGTAGCAAAAAGGAAATTGACTTCAAACAGCTGACATTTGATCAGTACGTATTCGGAGAGACTTGCATACTAAATAAAACAAAAATTTCAAAAGAAGAGGAAAAAACTCTATCTAATGAAGAGACTGTCTAAGTTGAATCCAAAATTGGGATTCAGCAGGCTAAAGAACTTTATCATGACACATTGACCGCTATTGAAAAAGGTGAGTTTGATTGGGCTAACTTCTACAAGATTGAAAAAATTGAAAATGAGATAAAGTTCAAAAACATGAAGCTGCAGGATAACATGAAAAGCAGTGACAGAAAAGACAGCAAAGCAAAGAAAAGTGATGTGAAAAACAACAAACAGTTTGGTGCAAAGATTTCAATCTCGGCAGATGCACATTCCAATCACACCATCAAGGCAGTTTCAACAATAAACAGGTCTGAAAATGGCACATTTGTAAAATGTGCTGGAATCTGGATAAGGAGAAGAAATTTCACAAAGACAAGTCTGCTGACTGTCAGCACAAGGACGAATGACTTTGTGCTACAGAAAGTGAACAAACAAATACGTCGAAGTCAGTAACATAATAGCGAGATCCAAAAGGTTAAATGTAGAAGGGTGTAGAATAAAAGTGCCCTATTTTTGGAATTTGGACACAATGGAATCGCTGCTGGCAAATTATCATGATAAAAAGATAATAGAGTTTTTGAAATATGGTTGGCCCATTAGTCACACAGGTAACTTTGGCAACACAAATGTTGTAGAGAATTGGAAGGGAGCCAAAGATTTCCCTAATGAGATCAAAAAATACCTCCAAAAGGAAATAGATTGCAACTCAGTGATCAGGCCTTTTAAGAGCAATCCATTTGACAGGCCAATGTATCTTTCACCGCAAAACACAAGACCAAAAAAGAACTCCATTGAAAGAAGGGTTATCCTAGACCTTTCATTCCCAGAGGGAAATTAAGTAAATGATGGCATTGACAAAACAACATACTTGGGAGATGTCGTCGAATTAACCTTCCCAAAAGTAGATCACTTGGCAGAGATAATGATCAAAAAAGGGAAAGGATGCTTGTTATTCAAGCAAAATTTAAGACATTACTATCATCAAATATATTGTGGACCCAGCTGACATAGTTAAACTGGGATACACATTTGAAGGGTTAATTTATTTTGATTGCACCCTACCAATGGGGATGATGAGCTCAGCTTACATTGCACAGTGTGTATCAAGTTTGATAATTCACATCTTTAATCAGGACGGGTTCAAATGGGTCAACTATATAGATGATCTTGGAGGGGCTGAGACAACAGTATTAGCTGAGAAAGCCTTTCATAGGTTAGGTGAAATACTTTCACTATGCGGAATTTTAGAGTCATCTGACAAAGCATGCTCACCACATACTAAGATGATATTTCTGGGAATACTACTGGACTCAGAAAAGCAAACTCTGGAAATAGACCAAGACAGACTCACAGAGATTAAATCAGAAATTAAAAGATGGCAGAGCAAGAAATCAGCAACCTTGAAAGAAGTGCAAAGCATAGTGGGGTTACTCAGCTTTTGTGCAAAATGCGTATGAGAAGGAAGATTATTTTTCTCCTGAATCTTGAATTTCATGAAAACAATAAAGCAGGGAGAGAAAAAGACAATCCCAGCAACAGTCAGAAAAGACTTCTGCTGGTGGGGGTCATTTTGCCAACAATTCAATGGCATCTCAGCTATTCCCAAGGATGTGTGGAGTGCACCAGATGTACAATTTAGTACAGATAATTGCCTGTCGGGCAGTGGTGCCTGGTCAAGGATGAATTTCATGCATTTCATACTGCCTAAAGAAATAGTATAATCAGGAAAATACATGAATCAATTTGAACTGTATGTAATCACAATAGCAATCCGTCACTGGGCCAAGCAGTTCAAAGATATGAACATGCTGGTCTATTGTGATAACAAGACATCAGTACACATATTAAAACAGGGCAAATCAGAAAGCAAATTCTCCCAGTGCTGCCTGAGAGAAATTAGATTCTGGTCAGCAAAATATAACTTAAGGTTAAGAGCAGTCCACATAGCAGGGGTGGAAAACAGACTGGCAGATGCGCTGTCGAGGTGGCACCTAAACACAAAATTCAAAGAAATATTCTTGTTAGAAACAAAAAATTGGAATCTCACCAAAACTGTCATGACAGACCTGTCTATGAGGGAGTTCTGGTAAATGACATTAATAGCAATGCTTTCTTTTTCAGCCGGGAAGTCAACACCCATAGAAGTACCCAAAACCCAGGTTAATCAAACCTTCAGATGTAGGGGAGGAGGAGTACCAACGACGGAGAGTGCTGGCCCCCTCCACCAGGTCAGGTCAACAGTGTGGGCATGAGCAAAGGTGCCACGGGCAGACCATGGAAGGGTCCTAACCTACCAAACTTGGAACTCAACCTAAGATATGCACAGAGGCAAGCCTTTGCCAAAGGTACAGTTAACAATTGCTGGACACTTTTTAACACATATCAATTTTTCTGCGACATTTATAACTTACAAAGTTTTCCGCTGAGCAATAGAACATCAGAATTATTCACAATATGGATGTCTGAAAGAGATGTCATTGGCAGGACAATCAAGAGAAATATGTCAGCACTGATGTCAGTATCCAGTGTTAGGATTCAGAACAAACGAGAAAGAGTTCCCTGGTGTAATACTGGCGATAAGAGGGCTTAAACATGTCAAAGACATGCCAGTCAGATCAGCATTGCCGATGACTCCCCAAATCCTTTTGTCAATAAGGGAAACACTCGATTTCAGCAATAAGTTTCATATCACTATGTGGGGTTTATTTTTGACAGCTTTTTATTCACTGCTGTGAAAATCAAACCTGACTCCTGCCAATAGTACTGAAAAGAGATTCACAAAGCGTAAAGATCTGGCAAAGTTGGAGTTCAGGTACATTCTAACTACAGGGTGGACAAAACGCCGCAGGATAACAGCAGAATAATAAAAATCCCACTCGTCAGGGGCATCAAATCAAAGCTATGCCCAGTCAGAGCGCTAAATTGAATGTTAAAGAAAATTAAAGCTGATGAAAGTCATGCATTATTCTGTCACGAAGATGGCAGACTGATCTCATATGGTACATATGTCACGGGTCACGTCCGTGTTCCCTTCTGTTTTTGGTACCGTCCACTTTGTGGGCGGCTTTGGCAGTAACTCCTCCGGGGACCCGTTAGCTGTGGCAGTGTCATTCAGCCGCTTGCTTGACGGGTCCTGGGAGGTAAGGGCCAGTGCGCATGTGCATCTTTGGTGACGCCACCCATGACATCACTCCGTGACGTCATGGTTGTGACGTCATCAGATGACGTCATGACGGGTCCGACAAAATCATATAAAAAGGCCTGTAATAGTCAAATCGAGAGCTCTGACAAATGGGAGCTCGGTGGAGTTAGGATCTTCTAACTCATGACAAATGCATCCCCAAGCATCCGTCTCTTCGAGACATTTCAAATGGTAATTGCCTTTCAGTTGTTTTAGCTGTTGTTAGCTCCGCGCTATCGCCAGCTTCATGGTCGTTGGTCACAGTTGTCGTGGACTGTGACTCGAGTTACGGGTCGTTGACCCATAACCTTAAGTTATTAATGGTTGCGTTGGTGTCGGCACCATGTCGACTGACCTCATAAAACCCCAAAGTAAGCGCCCGACGGCCGGACCGACCTCCTAACGGTAACAACCGACTCACCAATCCCCTGGGTTCTGACACCCAGGGAGTGAGAGTAGTTTTGTGACCTAGCACAGGGGCAATAGCTCTGCTACAGTTACACATATAATAGCTTCGTTAAAGCCTGTGTTAGTAGATTGAGCTTAAATCTGTCAAGATTTTCCACCCATTCCTTCAGAGTGGGTGGATCAACCTTTGCAGGGTCATGCGGGTTACCAGATCAATATATTAAGGCAATGGGCGACTGGAAATCAGATTGCTATCAAAGATACCTCAGGGATGCCAACAACGATAGGCTAGAGCTTGCAAATGCAATGGTCAATAAAATTAATGAATTATTGTGCTAATTCCAGGTTTGTTTTGCAGGTGACAAAATATTGGTCATATCAGATATGTTCAACATCAAGTTGAACTTCGCCTGTGTAATTCCAATTGGCCCCGACACATCCATTGAAAACTTCACAGCACACATGGTGCTGGAGTGACAAGATTTAAGCAGTTACAGCATCTTGGTACTTCATGTGGGACAAGAGGATCTTTACAGGAAAATACCAGACTTCCTAGACCTGTACGACAAATTGATCATAATGCTTAGGAGGCAAAATGCAGAGTCTTAAATACTAGTTTGATTGACTCTGCCGGTATCTCCGCACAAAGACTTGCTCAAATACTTGAGTAAGAAAACTGGAAAACTAAAAATACTGATTTCTGATAAGTACAAAGTACTCTTCTTTAATTCCTATTGCTACTTAAGTGTATCCCTCCTGAATTCATAACGAACTATAGACTGAACTTGACAGGGATAAAGGTTTTTGTAAGAGGACTGGGCAGCTGGATTAACAAGCTTCCATGCCAAAGGCCGGACCAGGGTTACCAGATGATGGCGCAAAGTGCTTTCGTGTAAAAGAACACGACTCTTTCTAGGATCTGAAAATGGAGGTGCACAGTATTCAAGCACATGTAGGATCACAGCCTGGTCAGTTATTAAGGTAAACAGTTCAAGAGTACAAGTTACAAATATCGAGCTATTTATGCTCATATCAACATTTCAGTTAAATTAAACAATAATAATCACATTTGTGGTCGTAGCAGTTTTTGGCCAGCTCACTTGCTGTGTTGTTTTAGTGTTTTGCATCTTATGTAATTTTAAAATGTAACCGGGCAGTTGCCATGGTAACTATTGTTAACAGTTTATCATATACATTTTTGTACCCCACTGGGATAGTGTTGTTTATTGTTAAAAAGTTCAACAAATATTGTAATAAAACAGTTCAAGGGCAAACAGTAGTTATTTATTCATAGCATAAAAATTACCTAAATTCATATGATAACTTGTGTAGTTTGCCCTGGAAACTGGTTAATTGTCATATAATTGGGCTCATTTTTAAGCCTCTCCGGTGTCCATCACAGAGCTTTGGTATCAGTTTCAAAGCAAGGCTGTCACGTCACGTGACGGCATCCCTCTCAACCATCCTGCAAGGAGCAAGGGTGAAATTACCCACCCACCACTCCCAAAGGGAATTCAGCAGTGGCTGTATTATTTAGTATTGGCTCACTTGCCGTGTTGTTTTAGCATTTTGCATCTTATGTAATTTTAAAACGTAACTGGGCAGTTGCCATGGTAACTATTGTTAACAGTTTATCAAAGACATTTTTGTACCCCACTGGGAAAGCATTGTTTATTGTTAAAAAGTTCAACAAATACTGTAATAAAACAGTTAAAGGCGAATGGTAGTTATTTATTCATAGCGTAAAAAAATTACCTAAATTCATATGATAATTTTTCAAATTAATGCTACAATCAAAACAAAGGGTAAAATGCAAACAAGAATGCCTTCCAATCAGAGGCCAAACTGCCCACTCCACAAATAGTAATTAAAATGCAAATAGTTATTAAAACATAACAAGTTACAAAAATCTCAAAATTTGACCTTCAAATGACCTTGACCTTCAAATAACTTGACCTATATTTTGACCTTGACCCCATTTACTTGTCTCAAATATCATAACATGTCGTATTAGTAGACAACACTAAAACTTTTAACAACTTTTATTGCTGTGACCTTAAACTTGACCCAATGACCTTGATACTCAAACAAAGATGTATCTCCATACCAAAAATAAAGTTTCTAGGTCAAACAGTTCAAAAGTTATAGCCCAGACAGACGGACAGACAGACACACATAGACACGACTGAAAACATTACCTTCCCGCATACGCGGGCGGTAACAAAAGAATTTCACACTGAGTTTGTATGTGTCGATAGCACAACTTTGTTCCTACATCATAACAAGCCCTTATTTGCAAAAGAAAGAAAGTCACCAGACCAAACATTGAACCAAGTGTGCTCACATAAAGGAATTTAGGAAAGACTTGTCTTGATTTGGGAAATAACCAAAACTTAAATTTAGGAAAAGTCTGATGCATTTTTCAACTGTTCAATGCAAAGGAATTTAGCAAATAACGAAGACTTGTCTTGATTTGGGAAAAAAACCAAGACTTAAATTTGGGAAAAGTCTAACGCGTTTTCATCTGTTCAATGCAGGGCACAACTACATTAGGTAAATGTGAGATGTTTTATTATTAAAATCGCACGGATCAGTGTCAACATCGTTTGTTAATATCAGTGTCGTTCAGATTTGAATAAGGAATCCTGAACCAACACAGAGACATGATTCTAAATTCGAAATGGACAAATTGCATACGTACAAAAATATACAGTTACGTCATTATATCAATTTAGAGGGTCCGTACCATGGTGTACATTACTGTAATGTTTAAACAGAAGTCGGAACACCTTTTGAAAATTACTTTATTAAAACATTTTGCGTTTTAAATCAATTAAAATGAACCTGGCTTTATCCAAATTTTTTCTGTGTTGAATTTCAACGGCTGAATAAATTTCGCGCCAATCTAAGTATAAAATGAAAAGTTCAGTCAAAAATTCACAGATTTTAGAAATTTGCCAAATGATTGAAGGTAACACGATGGGTTACGTTTTGGCCGTTGTGTTGTGCTTTATTTTAACGGTTAATTTGGGAGAATGTGTCACCTCGAACTTGACGGCCGAAGAGAAGCAGACAGTACTGGATGTACACAACCAATACCGGGCCCAGGAGGGAGGGGCGAACATCAACTTCATGGTGAGTTGAATTTTATTTTATTATCAAATTTATTATTTTATTAATTTATTGGGAAATGTTATTTATTTTTCGAATATAGCGCAAACTGTATGTTACGACCATCGGCCTTTCATTCAAATGAACCTGCATTTTTCGACCACCTGCTCTTTATGCCCAGACGAATTGGTCACTAAAGGTGGTCGTAATTGACAGGTTCCTCTATGAATAAACTGACATTCCAAACTGATGATCTCCCGGCACTAGAATTGGTGTACTTATCATAAATGACTTTTAATTCTACGACCATCTGTCATTAACTACCAAGATATGTAGGCAGAACAAGCCGTACATTTCAGGTTTTAGCATTTTATTCGTACATTACACGTCTACTACGGATTAGAAAAGTACGTGAGATGTATGGCTGTCGGCTTGTTAACACCCATATACAGTGTACACTCTTATTAAGCAGAAAGAGGGAGCAACTCCGAAGTGATTCTTGGAAACAGAGCATTGGCGGATCCAGTGGGGGGGGCGCGGGAGGCACGCGCCCCCTCCTACAGCTGGAATTTTCTTCATTTTCATGCAGCTTTCCATGAATTTTGGTCGAAAATGGGGGGGGGGCGCCCCCCGCTACAGGACCGGGCGCCCCCCTCCTATGGGGAATCCTGGATCCGATACTGCAGAGTGTACAAGTATGTAAGCTTGCTAGTGATACATCTACCCATGGGTAGAATCGCCCAGGGTCTGATACGGAGGATGCCAGTGGAACCATAAATTGAACCTTGGTCCACAAAATTTTGTTGCAAGAATTCACAAATATTGGTGGTACTTTCAGACATGGAGTGATGAGCTGGGAGACAAGGCTCAGGAGTACGCGGAGATGTGTAATTTTGAACACGGCATGTTGAAGTGGGACGGCTCAACGTATGGGCAGGTCGGACAGAACCTCTACTACGCCACGGGTAAGACCTGCTTTCTAGATTTTATGAAATAGCCGTGATAGTGCGGTTTTATAAACCAAGGACCTCAGTACCGGACAATAAATACATATTTGTTAGCTTCAAAGGCAAGAAGTGCAAACGCGAGTAGAGATCCTTAGCCACTGAGGGCTTTACTTTAGAAAATCATGTACATTTATTGTGATATCACTTTCGATCGATATACTCGGTTTAATACCCAGTATTGCAGTTCAGCACTCCACCGCAAAATGGCGTTTTTATTGAATTTCTATTGTTTTCAAGTTAAACAACAAGTTAAAGTAAAATCAGACGGAAACAAAGTTGGTAAAGATATGAAAATACAACTTCAACATTGGCGGATCCAGCGGGGTGTGGGAGGCATGCGCCCCTGCCCTCCCCCCTCCCCCGTCCCCCGCCCACGGCCAAAATCTTTTTCATTTTCATGCACTTTTTGCCGATTTCCCCCCATTTTTTAGGGGGTTTTCGAAAAAAATTTGGGTTGGCGCCCCCTCCCCGCCCCCAACGGGAAATCCTGGATCCAGGCCTGTTCAATATCACTCAGGTTATGTGAATCATCTTGGGAACAATGGAAATTAACACAATGTTCTTGATGTCAACCAATGGCATGATTCCCTTGTTTCTGAAATAAATGACTGTTATTCCGTTGTAATGAACTTTGACTATATTTTGACAGTTGAGTACCCGATCTCGCACGCCATGATGAAGTGGTACACGGAGAAACCCGACTACGACTTTGCTACTCGGTCATGCGCATCGGGAAAAATCTGCGGCCATTACACGCAGGTTAGTTAAAGCTGAACTCCAGTTATAAATACCCAGTATGCTGCTTCATCTTTACTTCTTGCCACATTACACGCAGGTCAGTTAAAGCTGAATTCCAGTTATAAATACCCAGTATGCTGTTTCATCTTTACTTCTTGCCACATTACACGCAGGTCAGTTAAAGCTGAATTCCAGTTATAAATACCCAGTATGCTGCTTCATCTTTACTTCTTGCCACATTACATGCAGACCAGTTAAAGCTGAATTGTAGTTGTAATTATAAATGCCCAGTATCTGCTTTATTATAATCTTTTGCTAGTTTGTACCTGGCGGCACATGTCATTGCATTTAAGTACCGACACTTTTCAAAACCGAATATAATTGTGCAATTCTACTGTAACATTGTACAGATAAAGGGTGTATTGGCAAAACAATGGGTCTAACACAAAAATCTGAGGATTTTTCAAACTGAACGCAATCATTTTCTGTTATTTTGAAACACATGTTTCTACCTCCGATAACTTTATTAAGATGTACTGTTAAAATGATCTAAGCAACAAACTGATTTCATTATGCAACATATTAGGATTGCAGGAAATTTTATTTTGCTCCATCAACTTCTTTATTTTTTGGGACTTCGTTGTTCCACTTTGTAGTTGGTGTGGAGCGCGAGTAAGGAGGTGGGGTGCGGCTGGGCGTACTGCCCAGAGATAGTGGTGATGCCGGCAACGGACACCACCCCGGAGCGCACCGCCAAACACGCCTACTACTTCGCCTGCAACTACGGGCCGCAGTACGTATCGCACTTCTTTCAATGGAAACAGTTTCTAAACTTTTCCAATTATAAATATAGCCCTATTTAGAACTTTACACAGACATTTTTAAGTGTGCTTTACAATTTTCATTTTGTTGCTCAGGCCACTTTTCATAATGTGTCATTCCATTCACGATGGGGAGCCACCCCTCCCAAAATCAACTTCATGGGGAGCATATAAATTAACCTGCTCATACGATCACGATTTCTGTTCATTATCATAACGTTTCAAGTTTCTTGTGATCTAACTCTAAAATGATATCAATTAATTGTCAACTTTAATGAAGAAATTAAATTTAGTGGACCATCAACTGTCGACTTAGAAAATTATGTTCACTATTGTGTCCATGACTTTCCTGTAAGTCCCAGTGTTTGAAGCTGCCAAATACATTGGCAGATTCCTGCAGGAAGGGGCACCCAACCATGGGGTTTTTTCCAAAACTGTCGTTAAAATCTGAATGAAACTATTACGGCTCATGGGAACACCTCAAAAACAGAAATGAAGACGATTTGATAATTTTGCATTGAAGCGATTGCTCATCCCTTTGAAAGGAACATTAGATGTCCAAGAAGCACTAGATAAATTGAATAAATTTTGAATTCATGTATATTGTAACCTATATTGTCTTAGTTTTATGATAATGCCAAATGAGCACAGGTCCATCTGGACCTATTTTAATCTCAATTTACATAACAATCAAATTGAATTACCTAGTACATTACCTAGTTTTCATGTGCCTACAGAAGGGATATTTACACTGGACATGTGATTCAACCAAATTATTGTAATACATCATAGACTTATGTTTTGCTTTTAATCGTGAATTGAATTCCTACGATAATTATGTCTGAACAATGGAATTGTAGTGAACAGTAAAATTTAATCGTTAACTAGTCGAGTACCATAGCGTCATCCTTCTATCACAAGTGAATATTGTGATGACATATTGGACTCTCCCAAAATTAAGCTAATGGAGCTTTCTTTTCGGGCGTTAGGGTGCAGCACCTGACGGGCCATAAATTCAATGTATATTTTGTATTCTGGTGCGTGATGTCATTTCAAATTTTCTGTTTATACTTTCATTTTGGGTGCGATAATTTTTCCAGAGGTAACATAAAGGGACAGGACCCGTTTGTTAAGGGAGACGCCTGTACCAGATGTAAGAGTAACGCGTACTGGTGCTACGAGGGACTGTGTAGAGGTACTGCATTCAAACACATATTTTTTTATTCAGTTGTTTTTTATTTAATTGTTTGGATTACAGCTTCTGTCGCACTTTAAAATCGGGACTTAAACACTTTTAAAATACGTAAAACCTATCTTCCACAGACAACATTTGATGACTAAGCACATCTAAACCAGCCGTTACTTCCCTATTTGTAGAACTGGACTGAAACGGAAAGATTATTTTGCAAAATGATTTAATCTACAATTCCATCCTTTTTACAGATGACTGCACAGCATCAACAGCAGGATGTTGTAAGTATACATATGGATATGTTTCCTTGTATGATAGTTATAAACATTCAAAATAAGACGGTTTTTGAATTTGACTCGACTCGCCTGCAAAAAGACTACGTAGCTAATCCCCAAGTTTTGGACGGTTTATTCAAGTAATGTTACAAACATTTGTAGTCTGTAAGAGGGTACAATTTGAATTGACTTGGCAGTTAAAACAATGCTACGCATAATTCTAATAAATCAATAGGATAGTCTCTGGACTGTCATGTGATTGCAGCAGCAAGTGTAGGGCGGGCAACAAGTTCTGGCAGAAGTGACGTTTTGGATGGTTTTCGGTATTCCTTTGACATTGCCCAAAAATGGCGGGTCCGCCACAGACAGAATTAATGTCTTAACAATACAAATTAAATATCCATTTTATTATGTTCTGATGTAACATTTCAAAACAAAGTAATTGTGGACTATTTTCTGTGCTCAGCGTGCGCGGCGGCCTGCGAGAACTGCGGTACGGTGAACGACACGGCCTGCACGTGTAACTGTGTGGCCGGCAAGTACGGAGAGTACTGTCAGAGTGAGTACTAAAACCTTCCAATTAACTAAATAAATCCGCTATTGTCCATCAGATTGGTTTCATGGTAAAGGTGCGAAAAAAAGATTTGGAGCAGAATTGGATGTGCACAGGTGAAAGTGCTTCGGGGTTGTCAGTAACTGATCGAGAAAGCTGTTTGGAGGGAAGGCGGGGGCAGCCATCTTCTTTTACGCATGTTTTAAAGTGGATTGCACCTTTTAATTGCCATAAAGTCATTGGCGGATCTGGGGGGGGGGGGGGAGGGGAGGGGGGGG
>JBCAUI010461505.1:0-13809 GCA_038406195.1 Haplosyllis anthogorgicola
TCATCAGACATTATGTAATATCTTAAAATAGTAACATGGAAACCAAAGAGAGTCTCAATAGGAAACAGACTACTTCCGGGATGATGCAACACGCCATGGCATTGTGCAATCTAGAAGTGGAGACTTCTTATATTGCACAACGTAAACCTGAATTATACAACATTACACATCTCATGTTTTTGTCTCTTTTAATTTCAGATCTAAAGTCAGGGGTGCTACTTCTGACCCATCAAACCCCAAAATGTATGTCGGATATAAACACTTTTTATTTTCTTTTTCATTTTAGAGGGAATTGGTCGGGGAAGTTAGATTTCATCCTGGCATGTATCGGCTATGCAGTAGGTCTTGGTAACGTCTGGAGGTTTCCTTATCTGTGTTACAGAAATGGAGGAGGTAAATATAACTATGTACAATTCTGCTTAGAATTACAATTAACGAATAACATTTACTGTGCAGCCTTATTTGTTTGAAAATCGAGAAAGAAAATTATAACAACATGATTGTGTTCAGAGAAAAATAATTCCAAATTGTGCTTTAGACAGATTTATTGTATAATCAATATTAAATAATCCTTTCAGGAGCATTCCTCATCCCCTACACGATCATGTTGGCAATTGCTGGATTACCGTTGTTCTTCATGGAGCTTGCTTTTGGTCAATATGCATCGTTGGGACCCATTACAATTTGGAAAGTTTCTCCTCTATTTAAAGGTACATTATCTAATCTCGGTCAGTTGAATTCCAAAACAAAAATAATGACAAGCTTACAGAAAAGTTTCAGGGCAATTTTTCATGTACAACAGAGAAATATTAGGAGATATTTTCAATAATTTATTGTGGTTGATCGGATCAGATTGGCTAATCTGTTAATCTGATCGATCATTTTAGTAAAGTTTTTGTGTAATCGGAAAGATATGAAAAGAAACAAAATTTTAAAATATGTTCCCGTGGCAGGTATTGGTTACGGCATGGTAACAGTATCAGGAGTAGTGTGCATATATTACAACGTCATCATCATGTACGCGGTATTCTACTTAGTCGCTTCTTTTGGAAAGGTACTGACCAAGTTTTGTTTTACTGTGTGTTTTTATTCTAATAATTATCATGCAAATACACAGTCTCACAATAGTTTTGTCCATACTAAAACCGAATACTGTCAGCCATCTTGTTTACTTACGAATAAATTACAACAAGAGTCAAGGGTTACAATGTATATAATTTATAATTACGTAATCTGTAATTAAATTATGTTTCGATCCCCAGTGTTGTTCAATTCGATTAATAACATAAGAAGAACATATTACAAAATAAAAGAGAAACATTATTACTGTGTAATAGTACGCTTTATAACATAAAACCGCGATACTAGGTCTGATCGATTTAACGAGGTAACTAGCATTCGGAAGCATTTCGTTTTAAGTGAGACCAGGCTCTTATCTCCATGGTATATGCTATGTTTCCTGCAGGATGTTCCATGGAAGTACTGTGGCAACGACTGGAATACTGTATTCTGTCTGGAAACATCTGGTAGGAAATAGAACTTTGCTCATTTAAGATAGACCATTACATACATGAATAGGTTTCTAGTTAAATTTAAAAAGTCCACATTTTAGAAAACGTTTTAACTTTAATGATGCTACTTTCTGTATTCAGATGCTGCAAATTTATCCAAGTCATTGTCCAAAGCAGACCTGAAGTTATATAAATCACCGGCTGAAGAATATTTTGAGTACGTCTTGCTAGAAAAGAACTGTTATGGGTTACGATGGTTTCGGGGCCTTTCGGAAAATTAGTAAATTCGTGCATATCCCAGGCAAGAAAATGTTGCTCTACCATGGCTGAGCATTAACACTTTTACTTCTTAAAAGTTTTGCTAAACTTTTAGGAATTACGTGTTGGACATGAGTGAAGGGATAGACTCTCCAGGGGAAATGAGATGGCAGCTTGCACTGTGTCTGTTGTTAGCCTGGATTGTAGTCTTTTTGTGTATTATCAAAGGTGTCAAGTCTACCGGAAAGGTAATAATTTCTAGGACTAGATCTCTGACAGTCGTTCAGAAAAGTTTAAAATTATGTCACTTGGTTGTTTGATCATTGTTTTGTTTTTTTAAAAAAAATTCTAACTCTGGTATTTAGGTGGTGTACTTCACAGCTCTTTTTCCATATGTAGTACTCGTTATCTTACTCATCCGAGGAGTTACTTTACCAGGATCAGTTGAAGGAATCAAATTCTACATCACTCCAGATTTTGACAAAATATCTGATCCGAAGGTAAAGAAATTTTTTACGAATATCTTCGGATTATGTTATGAACTCTTTGTGAAAACGTTTATCACTTTTGTTGAAAAACTATCAGGTACTTTAGTCTTCTACATGCATAAGCGTGTATGAACAATTTATTTCTTATATGTAAAGAAAATATAAGTAGGATTTCAATGAAAAGATATATCCAATATGAATTGAAACAGTTTATCATTCATGTCAGGTTTGGGGAGATGCTGCCACCCAGATATTCTATTCACTAGGACCAGCATGGGGAGGACTGATCACTATGTCCAGTTACAACAGATTTCACAATAACTGCTATCGGTATACCTTCTTAGTTTTAGTTTGTTATCAGAATGTTTGAGGTAATGTCAAGATATCATCGCATTTTTACCGCCCGCGTATGAGGGAAGGTAATATTTAAAGTCGTATCTGTGTGTGTGTGTGTGTGTCTGTCTGTCTGTCTGTCTGTATGTCTGTGTGTCTGTCTCTCTGTCTGTCCGGGCTATAACTTTTGAACTGCTTGATGTAGAAACCTCATTTTTGGAATGGTGGTACATCTTCATGATATCTAGGTCATATTTGAGTATCAAGGTCATTGGATCAAGTTCGAGGTCATAGCAATAAAAAGTGTCAAAATTTTTAGTGTTGTCTACTAATATCACGTGTTATGATGTTTGATACAAGTAAATGGGGTCAAGGTCAAAATATAGGTCAAGGTTATTTGAAGATCAAGGTCATTTGAAGGTCAAATTTCTAGATTTTTAAAAAAATTTACTGTTTTAATAACTATTTGCATTTTAGTTACTATTTGTGTTTCAATGACTATTTGCGAAGTGGGAAGTTCGGCCTTTGATTGGAAGGCATTCTTGTCTTTTGACTTTTCAGAGATGCTATCATTGTTGCCGTTTGTAATTGTGGTACCTCAGTGTTTGCAGGTATGAAACGGGAGTTTATTCTTATTATTGCTTGACACCTGAATTTGAATACTTCAAATTCCATATAGTGGCATATAACAAGGCAAGACCTTGATCACTTCTAACGAATGTACCGTGTTACTGTTTCTTAGGGTTCGTGATATTCTCAATGATTGGTTTCATGGCGCACGAAAAGAACATTCCGGTAGAAGATGCAACTGCCAATGGTAAAGTCCCTGGCCTCTTAGTTTTATTCAGTGCCATATGTATGGGTTCTTTAATGCAATCAAGGTTCATTTAATTTTGAAAGGAAAGTTGTGGTCGTGGCCATATGAACCTGTGTTGAAGTTAAGCCAACTTTTTAAAATGTCGCCTTTCTTGTGATTTCCCCTATTTCATTTAGGTCCTGGACTAGCATTTGTTGCCTATCCAGAGGGTATCGCACAGATGCCGATAGCACCACTCTGGGCCATACTGTTTTTCTTCATGCTCTGGACACTTGGTTTGGACAGCATGGTTTGTGATATCAATGTTAAACACAATAAAAAAACCATAGTTCGAGCAGGGACATGACTTTTAATGCTACCAGTACACATTAGTGGAGACATATCTCGAGTTAAATCTCTTTGTTCACAGTTAGCTTCTGACGTTAACCACTACAGTAGAACCTATTTTGAACGACACTTTTTTTACGGTATGCATGCCTTTTACGGCAGGGTCACATTAAAATGAATCTTTATTATTCACGTTTATTTTACCTGTATTGTACAGCATACCTGCCTTTTATGGCGTCTTTGCCCTGAAAAAATTAGGGTACCTCTCAAAACAGGTTCTACTGTATCTACTTTCTCTTTCCCAGTTTTGTATGATGGAAACGGTGATAAGTGCTCTCGTAGACGAATTTAAAAGGCTGCGGCCCCACAAGATGTGGCTGACTCTAGTAGTTTCCATAATATTCTACTTCATTGGTTTATCCATGTGTACTCAGGTATATTTACTGCTACATTATGGTTAAAATGAATTTACTTTCTTCTCGGATGCATAAAAAAATGACTGTAATGTATCACTGCATTTTCTGTTGTTTAATTTAGGGAGGAATTTATGTGATGAATTTCTTTGATTGGTATTCAGCAAGCTATGGGTTACTTACTGTTGCGCTTTTTGAAGTGCTCGTATTGATGCAGGTTTATGGTAAGACTCCGGAGAATAATGCCAGGCCACAACAAATTACGCATGATTTAAGTGCCTTTGTTCGTGACCGGATCTCGCAAATAAGACAGTGAAAAATAGAAGCCTGAGGGAATCAACATGAAATAAGCGAATCTATTGAAATCATTATGAAATTAATTAATTAATTAATTAGTGGTTTCGTATTTCTAAAATGTAACGTTCATTTAATTTTTTCGTTTCAGGGTATCCGAATTTTGCCAATGACATTTACACGATGCTTGGATTCCGTCCGAACATTTACTGGAGGATTTGCTGGACTCTGATATCACCCATGGCTGTGCTCGTACATATGATACATGCCTTCTTCCTCTGAATCAAATGTTTTACATACCAGCACAAAACATAAATGACATTAAATTATGTTCTCAAGTTATTCAAATAATGTTATTCGCATTTAATTTTTACCGCTTTTCTTCAGTTTATCCTGTTGTTTTTGGTGATCAGCTTTACTCGGATAACGTACAACGATTACAAGTATCCAGAATGGTGTGATACAGCAGGTAATGCTCAAAGTAGACGAATTAAGATGTCTTATTGTTAATGTGCTTCTTAAAAGTATTTGAAACTCATACGAAAGTTTTGCCTAAATGCAAGAAGTTTATCCAATATGACAATGTGCAGAACGAATTTTATTGTCATGTACTGGAGTCCACCCCTCCCGCTGCCAGCTTTTTCACTCGCTCCATGCAACCATTGTCACGTTCACTTCTGTTTCTCCATTCGGCCTCCTGCAATAAACCCTGCCAGAAGCCTCTGCCAACTGGAGCAAATACAAAATACATGTACTGCTGGCCACCATATTCTGACAGCAAAAATGTGATGACTGTCTAATTTTAGTATTAAGAGATTTTTGTCTTATTTCAGGAATGATGTTCACTGTTGTTACAATTGGATGGATTCCAATCTTCATGGCTATAGCTTTATTCAAAACATTCAGAAGTAACAAGGTTTGTCAAAACAGTTCCAAGTTTGACGCAGATGGTTTCATTATGCGCCTTTGACAAGTTCACTGACTGATATGTGGATGACATTTTATTCTGTAGAATATCAGCTGCAGCAAAGCCTGGGCACTAGCTGCAAGGCCCACAGAGGACTGGGGACCAGCTTTGCCAGAACACTGGCCAGACATACATAAGTCCACCCAAACAGATTGGAATGCTGATCTGGACGCAAAACAACCACTGACAAATAGATCATTTGGTCCCGTGAACAAACAATATCCGGATTTGGACTCGCCAACTTTCTCAGGGGACACCAGAGCCTATCATAACCCAGCTTTTATAACAGAGAAGATTTAAGAATATAAAAGTAAAATCCTTTAATTTAAAGTTAATTAGGTTAACTATATATTTTATTGCGTATATAAATACAAGTCTCTTGGAATAAATTAAAACAGGTTATAAATAGAGGAAATTCGTAAAACGGTGAGTCGTTACTGATAAATTAAGCCTATGATTATTAGGGATGCTTCATTTTAATTGTACATGCATCTTCCTAACATTACGGACTTCAAATAATTTATTTTGCTCTCACACACAAAATCTGAGCAGTTCACTTGGCATATGTAATTGTATTGCAATAAAATAAAGAGCCCTGGCGTATCTGCCATTTATTTGGTTTCAGAACGTTAAATGTTGAAATAAACTTCACTTGTCGATAAGAAAAGTGAAAATATAACGTTAAACACTATTTCTTATAATAAACTCCGAGCTCAACTGACCGGTTGTTAAGTTGAACAGA
This sequence comes from Haplosyllis anthogorgicola, assembly GCA_038406195.1. Taxonomy (NCBI): domain Eukaryota; kingdom Metazoa; phylum Annelida; class Polychaeta; order Phyllodocida; family Syllidae; genus Haplosyllis; species Haplosyllis anthogorgicola. The sequence continues at coordinate 6,151 of JBCAUI010461505.1, forward strand.
AGACAGGGAGCAATAGACCAGGGATTAGATCCACAAAAATTAACATATGAAGTCTTTTTCTTCTGAATAACATTAAGGATGACGTCATCCAATTATTTTATTTACAAAAATGCACAATGGTGACTGTGTACGGGCGTTGATAGTTTAAGAAAAATGAAATTTGTATCGTTTGTGAAACAGATATATTGATAAAAGGTTGTATGTGTCAAAATGACTGGCATGGATCTACCTATTACAAATCCATAAATTTGTGCAAGAAACTTAACTTGCGTTTAACTATGAACTTGACCTTAGAATGACCTTCGCAAGTTAAGTTTAGACTTTGACCTTGATATCTATCAATAGCGTAACGCAAGACAAATTAAATGACTGACAATGTTGCAATAACCCTGAAGTACATTCAATGGTATCAGTACTTAAATTTGATCTTAACATAATCGAAGATCTAACTATTTATACCAAGAAAACAGGTTGAAAAACTAGAACCTGGAGAGACAGACGGACAGCATTGAAACATTACTGAAAATCTTTGAAACAATATATTCACGGAGTATGTTGCATTATGCATCAGTGGTACTTACATCAACTGATTTCTTATCTCCTTTCGCTGCCTTTTGAGGTTGAACAGTAGTTAGTGGCGGCAAATGATGTGGAGGCCCAGAGGTCCCTGCCTCGGCCTTGGAAGAAGGACTCGGAAGAGAAGGAGTACCCTGACGTGAAGTTTGTGCGCTCTGTCCTGCAGAGGTATTTTCTGAATGTTGCTTACTGTTTGTTACCAACCCTTTGACTCTACTAACGGGGTTAAAGTGGAGTCCTTTAATCTTATCCATGGCATGTAAGCCTTTAATTTTGTCAAGTGGGTTGACCTTGTTCATGATGTTTTTCATGGTGCTGAGAACTTCGGTGGAAGTGACGCGTTTGAGTTCCTCTCGTTCGTCTAGCCGCTTCTTTAGTTTGGAGACGGTGTAATAAAGAGAGAAGTTGTTGGCAATGATCGGTATGGGTAATCCTGTGACCAGCATCCCTGATAGCGCACAAAGTGCTCCTGTAAACATATAAAATTGTATGTTTTGAAATTGACGATTATAATTTCCTTAACAAAAGAGACCTTAACAAAAGTGTGAGGAAAATGTCGAATTACGTGGTCTGTACGCATGCACGAAGGGAGGATCCTTAAATGACATTATTTCTCTTATACTAATTCCTAGCGATAAAATACTCAGCTATCTACACGTACTTGCTGGTGACTGTTGATGGGTATTCAAATATGATGTTTGTGAGTGCGTTCCTAGGTGCGAGATGCATGCAATATACTTTAAACTCAGCACTTAACTGCCTGTTCAGCCGGAACAACATTGCATCACTTATCATTTATTAAGGCTAAGATTAAGAATAAAGTAAATACTCACCAACAACATACCCATAACCTGACGTGGGATGTACGTCACCATAGCCTACCGTTGTCATGGTAACTATGGCCCACCAGAACCCTGTGGGTATGTCCTCAAATTGTTCGCCCCTATTGAACTCGGCGTAGAAGATTAGGGTGGAGAAGATCACCATACCAATCATAATAAAGATGGCAAGGAGAATCATCTCTTTAAAGCTGGCCTGAAATACAAATCATACAGGCACAAATTAGTCAGTTGTCAACCCAATAAGCTTGTTCCATTTAGCATCTGGAACGTTTGTTTACACGTTATTCGCATTGAAATTTCCGTTGTGTTGTACAGTGTTGTGATGGCGTGATATTTAGTTTTAGGAAGCTGTTGTGGAGGGCAATTGAAAAGCTTGTACGGATTTACCTTCAGTGCAAGTATCAAAATTCTAAGTCCTGTGTAATGTCGCGCAAGTTTAAATATGAGGAAGACCCTGCATATTCTAACCATGGAAAATGTTCTGTAAACAGTTTGAAGAGTTCGATCCTCCCAGAAGTTATCTTGCCTGGCAATACCTGTAAGAAAAATATTTATTGCTTAAATGTTATATTTGTTTGTCAACATAACTGTTCGTTGTTTGGATAAAGTCTGAGTAGTCTTTGGAAAAAATGAGAAAAATTGTTTCTTTCGACAACACTTGACATTGGCTTGTTTAGCTTGAACAGTGTTTACTTTGGCAAATGTTACCAATAACATGGAACATAACCTTATTGCGAGAAAAGTGTTACAAATGAATCCTTGAGTGCAAACCCAATACAAGAGAAATCCCTTATTAATTCGTTTAAGTATATTAAAATAAAATTAGCGAATAAACGAAACTTTGAACAACGTTGAATGATTAACAAGCCACTCACCAAGTACTGTCCATTGGCTCACAACCACTAAGATATCCAGCCAATTGAAGTAAGACTTTAGAAACTTCACTTTATTTGGACAAACTATTAATCTGAAAAGATATCTATACATATTGCGATTGTATGACCACAGGGTTTTTTTTACCAGAATGATGTACCAACTCGGAGAGAGTATTCAAAATTCAAGCTGTTTTATTGATTATAGTACTAATAATATAAGAATTGTCATTATACAATTAAATGACTTCTTCTCAAAGCCGATTATCTGCTAACCCCCGAATACAGAAAACGCTCCTGTTGACCAGAAACAGGACCAAAATCAGAAGATGATTCTGGGGATCATTGGCGGGATATGACTTTTAAATCCATGAGCCGCATCAGCCTTAAATAGCAGTGGCCTTATAAAATGGTCTGTGGTCCACAAAAATGCAGAATAAACTCCTTTAACCTTATAGCTCGTAGACAAATTTAATCAATAATGCTCTAATATTTTATAGTAAGATATACACACATTTGTGTTTTCGAAGAAAGATAGCAACACATCAGTGTTAAATACTGGAGAAAGTCTAACACAAGATAATTCAAGTTGTTATGTATGTAAAAAGTGAAATCATTGCCTGGTGATAAGATCAGCTGCAAACAGTGTGCTAATTATGAATTCTGTCCAATACATAGCAGGATGAGGATTTGTACAATCTCTCACGTAAATCTGTTGGGGATGAAAGAAAAACATGGTTATTTATGTCAGTTCAGGCTCTAAGGTTCGACTAATTAATAAACGTATCGATTTAAAATTAATAAATAATTTCCTTCAACCTCAGAGGTTTTCCCACTAGAGTCAAAACTTCAACATAAAACGAAAAAAAGAACTTGCCTTTGAAGAGACGTTCTCGCAGGTATCATTCACCTCGGACAGTCGGTCTTTATCTAACCCCACCCTGACTCTGAACTGTTGATGAGTGTCAAACGCAAGTGACAGCACTGATGTTAATATCATGAGTATGTAAATTATGGCCCACACCTGAAATGAAAAAGTGATGTTCGTTACGGAGTAATTATCCGGAAGCACCTTCACGACATCAAACTTAAAGCAGACAAAAATTTTAATATGATCTAAGGTCAACTGCCCGTTTTGCAAGTAGTCATAAAATGACAAAAGAAATTGAGACAATAATTGAAACCTGACAGAAATTTACTAATTCTGAAAATTTTATCGGTTTAGGAACGTTTTAAAACAAAGAATTTTCACATAGTTCAATTGATGCAGAATTCTGTTATTCCTAAACTGATAGTTTATCTTCTGATTTAACTTCAAATGATATTGATCTTAAGTTGCCTTGACTTATATTGTGACCTTGACCTCAATTATTTCCAACAAGCGTCATATCAGACAAGATTGGTAAATCGTGGTGATAAATGTAACAATATTTGTTGCTTGCTATACTGGACCTGACGCAATGACATTGATACTCAAACGTGACCTAGAAATCAATAGGATGCATTATTATGTCAGTATGGTCTGAATGCATTGTGTGTTACTCTTTCAAAGAAGTATAAATATTTGACAACAATTTTAATAATCAATTCGTAGAAAGGGTAATAGTAAGGTGGAACTTTTCATCCTAAAAGACACACTAGATCAATTGTATCCAGACGATATCACGGTATTGTCTTGTTTTATTCGACAAGGTTCTATGTTGATTTGGTTAAAAGGCATTCACCGGTCATAACAACCTTACAGCTTTACAGCTGCCTGCATAGTTTATCTACGTAGGGAGGAAGGTTTTGACCAAAACGATGTTCCTTCGTTCCTAAGGGACAATTCGATGCATAGCAACGGGCGTGTTTACTCCGCTTTGCAGCAAATGTATCCTATAAATAAATTATATGGTAATTTATTGTCAGACGTCGTTCCGGCGGTATATTTGTATATTTCGCGACGAATGTTTATCGGTTGCAACGGACTGGACAAAGAGGACTAGCAAACAGTGACTGGCCGACTGGCACAATTAGTACAAAGTGATGATCTGGATGAAGGATAAACGATGATAATGATGCACGTTCTCCATGGATACAGCGAGCCAGTTGAACATCTTTAGGCATGATGGTGACATGCTTGGCATGGATTGTGCAAAAGTTTGTGTCTTTGAATAAACCTACTAAGTAGGTCTTGGACACTTCCTGAAGGGCCATGAAGGCTCCCAGCTGCCAGTTCAAGTTGGTCACAAAGTCCTGGCTGATCTCTCAGCACAACCTCGTGAAGGGGAGTTTACATATGAGTAACTCTGTTGATTTCTGGTAGCCCTGGATCTCCCGCAAGGCAACTGTGCTGGGTTGGTAATGGTGTGGTTTCTTCACCCCTCCCATGGCTGGGTTAGACTTGTGGGGTGCCTTTGTTTTGAGCTTCTTGTGAGGTGTCTTTCTCATCCCCTTTCTCACCGTCTGCTTTGTCTGGGCCATTTCTACAACAGAATCCACTAGATTGTGGAGTAGTTCTTCACAAGTCAATACCAAGCACCTCTCAGCTTCCTGATTTACTAGCTCCTCATCCCCATACAATTCAATCAATTTTTGAGTCAAAGCTTCCCCCTCTAACTCTACTGGTTTTGTTGTCACCCTGCCTTGACCCTTTCTCTTAGTTTTATTGACAACAATTTTTAAAACATTTGCCTTGACCTGTCCCTGAGCCCTTTTCTTAGCCTCTGTAGCCTTGTCCAGAAGCCCCTGATATTCCTCCCTTTTCTTGGCCCAGTCCCCTGGGGGTTTCTTTCCCTTGCCCTTGTGGGGGACAGAGATGTGACCCTTATGGCTGACCCAGTGCCATTCTTGTTTGGGACACACAGCAGTGACCCCTTTGATCCCTGTACCTGCCCAATGGGGACAGGATGTACCGTTACCACTGTGGGCCAGTCTACTGCCCTTTTGGCCAATGTTGATCTCTTTCATGGTTCCTTGTGTGCAACAACCTTTCTTGGTTCCTTCTGAGCAATTGGGGCTTTGTGTCTCACCATTCATTTTATTTTATTCATCATTTTATTATGTATTTTGACATTTTTCCTTGGAATTTTTACCGATCTGTGGCCAAAAAAACCCCAAGATATTGTTATTTAACCAAAAAATGATCAAAATCAAGCAAAAGTAAACAATCTCACACAAGAAGAAATGAGCCCCATGTAAATCAATCAACTGAACTGACAGGAACAACCCCCACATTATAAGTACAGTCTTTTTGAGTTGGGCCATGGTTTGATTGCTTTTGTGAAATCCCTCTTGCCATGTACAGCCAGCTGCACAGTCATCCATAGCAGCCAGCATGTCCCAGCCAATGGTCCAGGAGTCCCTGCAGCTTCTCCTCAAAAGGGAGTGTCTGTAGCACCAGGAGGCACTAGTGAAAGTGGTAAGTACCTTAATCTGGTTTTACTACACCTTGTGATATCATTTTATACACAGATCTACCCCAGGAATTGTATTAATTTGGCTGTTTTGTTGACAGGGTCTGGACCCATAAATCCCACATCTCAAGGCTGTGGAGGAACTCATGGAGAGGGAGCTATCCCTCTTCAATAAGCCCAACCTAAAGGTGAGTTATTATCTATCACCTTCTATCCTTATCAGGCCACAATGGCTTTGATTTTACCTGATATTTGGAGATTTTGATCCTTGGAAAACAAAACCACCAAACAGACAATATGGCAACTAGGTACCAGGCTGGCATGAAGCCTGGTCCCCACTGCAGACACTGTATCCATCACAAACATGTGGTCCCAATATCCATCACAAACTGTTCACCAGGCAGCCAAAATTCAAAATTTTCAGACTCATAACCACCAGTTTTTTGGATGGCAGCTGCCTTACTGTTTCTTTACTCTATCTCACTGCAGTCAATGTGTAACAAGATGTGCCATGATGTGGCCAAGGCCACCCAGCACCTGCATCCTGAAGCGGAACCATCGCAGAGTCAGGACACCACTCAGCCTGATTCTCCTCCACCATGGATCTGCTCTTATTTGCAACATAGAGCTGATTTCACGAGGCTGATGGAGGAAGAAGGGATTGACATTCCCTGCCTGAGGATCGGGCACAACCCATGGTGGTAGAGGTGAGTTTCCTGCATCCATTAACAATCTTAGTATTTATTCTTTCCTCCCAGAACACCGGTTCTCAGTACAGTTACCAGGTCTATATTTTTTTTCTTATTTCAGGCCCTTTCAAAAATCAGGACAGCCTGCTACATCCATAGTATGGCCTGGCTCTTGCATGCAGATGACATGCAGCAGCTTAAGGTGGCACTGCTGGGGTCACAGGTGGCTGACTCTTTAGACCTGTTGTCAGCTGGACTGCCCAAGGACGTACCCTTTCACCACATAAAGGTGGAGCCACAGCCAAAGTCCTTTACTGATGCCCTGGCCACTGCCCCTGCCCATGTACCCATTAAGGGCCTCACCAGTGTACCTTCTCTGGTCCCATCCAAGGGGAAGGCTGCCTAGAGGTCCCAAACTAAATGCTCCAAACCTCCTTCACCCCTCTTAAGGCTGACAGTGATGTTGAAGTACTGGAGGAGCAATCCACCCCTCCAAAACATGCTCCTGCTCTGAAGAGGCACCGGTTGACCCAAACTAAGGTTTTGTCTTCAGCTCCCCAGGGCCCTTCTGCAGCTGCTGGCTCTGCTGCAGCTGCTGTTGCCATGGCAGTAGCAGCACAGGCTACCGCCTCCACTCCCACTGGCCCTCAACCAATGCCCTGGATCCTGGAACCCTCTGTGGGGGTGCCCCCAACTTTTTACCCCAAACACGTCAACCTATCAGGTGGGGGGCAAGCTTTATAACTGTCATGTCCCAGGTTGTTCATGCTCCCAGCATAACTTGGACAGTGCACTCTCCCATGCACATGAACACCTGGGGCTCATGATCCAATGCCCCTTCTGCCCCAAGCAATATCAGGACACATCCAAATTTTGCTGCCATGTTCATGATGACCATGAGGTGGATTTCTTTGGACCCCAGGTTCCCTGGTACTTCCAAGATCCTGAGGAGTCTACCTTTTAAATCCCAACCCTATCCATCAAATATTACATTCTTCATATTTTGGCTATTTTTCCAATCTCATGTCCCCAAAATTCTAAAAAAAATTTGGTCCCCTTCCCCAGGTCCAAACATAACATGCCCTTATCCTTAGTCATACCTATTTGCATTGCCCCCACTCATGCCAATGAAGTCCCCATCACTCATAGAGACTTCATTCAATTGGACAGGATCATAGAGACTTCTATCTTGGGTCATGGAGACTTGCATATCTGATCATAGAGTCTTGTGTATCTTTATCATAGAAACTGGCATATCTCTAAACCAGGCACATATCATAGGGAC
>JBCAUI010461616.1:0-13807 GCA_038406195.1 Haplosyllis anthogorgicola
GCTGCTTCCTTCTTAGTGTGTATTGCTACGTGTCTAAACTCCGTCTGTCTGCTCTAGCGGGCTGGCGGTTAATAAAATGGGTAAAATAGTGGGCGGAGCCTACGTGCGTAGCCGTATTATCCCCGGCAGAAAGGTCCTTAATAATGTTTATGTTTAACATCAATCTGGGGGATTTAAAGAAATACCGCGTGACACTGTCACACTGTTTTAGCAGTACAGTTTAGATTAAGGTTACTGGTATGAATATCAAATGTTTCCATCTGAAAGCAGAAAACATCGGATAAGAGTGCAAAATCAGATGGAATCCATAAAAGACCATAAAAGTTTGGAATAGACATAGAGATTATTCCTAAACATGATTTGGTCCTTGTTAGACTTCTCTTATATGGCCAAAACACATTTGCTAATTAATTATAAAGCCTTCATCATGCATGGATCTCCTGATAATGCCTTAGATATCTTCATTGATTCTTAGATCTAAGTGAGTGGTGCCATATCACATAAAATACCCATTAGAGGCAAAAGAAGGTATCAGGTCAATAGTATCAAAGAAGTTAAGCAAGAGAAGAAAGAAAGGGTGGGAGGGGTGGGACCGCACACAATAGGATGAAGAATCCTTTTGGCATGCCTGCGGTCCTGTTAAAAGAAGGGTTAAAGTAACAAGTTGTCATTCTAGTCACAGGGTCACATGTCCTTAGACCTTAGTTAAGGCATTGTAAGATTTCCCTGTAGGGATGACCACATTTTGTTCTTCAATGCAATGGACATCAAGTAAAATGTGGGGACAGAGGACCAGCCATCTTTCTTTGAGATCTGCATCCTCCAATCAATGTCAAGTGGTCAGCTCAGCTTTTATATGTGTCTCAGATCGAAAATATGTCCATCTGTGGAGGCTTTACAAGCGTGCTACATCCACTTAGTTCCAGACATACTGGACAGGCTCAACCCTCTTTTGTATTGAGATGAAAAAAGGAAAAGGGATTTAATTCAAAGATCATATTCAGGGTATGATTCTTTACAGAGAATTCCCAAACTGTAAGGGTGATTGTGGAAATGGTCAGAGTCCTCGTCGTAAAAGTTGAATATATATTCGGTTATCAAAAGCAAAGTATCTAAACTTAGAAAGTCCATGCAAAGTTTTCTTATTCCTCCCTGAGTGCATAGCCCACCATATTTTCAAAATTTGGCTAGTTTCTTCTCTTTGGTAAGAGCTTATAACCGATAGACTTTACTGGAACAGACAATGCCAAGTTGCTTTCTGACCAGAATGGAAAGCAGTAAATGAGACTATGGTAGTCATAATGGTTGATGAAGTAAGAGAATTAGCAGCTTTAAGCAGATGAATTAGCTACAGTGCATCAGAAAACATAGTTCAAAATCAATGTTAAAGCTTTTTAGTTCTTTCAGCTGTTTATCAAAGTAGCTGTACTCAAGCCATGTTTGGATGTAAATACAAGTTCTTTCAAAGTAGTTTATGCTTTAGGCAATATGTAAGTATAAAAGGCCAGAATGGCCAAGACAGAAAGTTAAGCAAAAGTTCTTGTAGGGAAGTCTACCCGAAAATGGATGACTTGCAGGTCTCCATATTGCCTCATTTGACATCTTGACATAAGCAATCACCACAAGACCACCACCCTAATAAAAGAGGGCAAACACCTTTTATCAAATATCTCACAGCTTTTCCTGTATGATAAATTTCATAGTCAAGAAGCAACCCTATGATTTGGTCCTATCAAGGGAGTTGTCTTTAACTAAAAGCTGCCTATGAAAATGGATTTCCTTACTTTGTAGCCCGCTATGGCCATGTTTATAACCAAGTTAGTCGGCTGGACGCTACATTTATCACAATTTCCAGCCCTGGCCCACCCCCTAAACAGCAAAGCCACGTTTATTGATCTCCATCACTCTCCCAAATAACTTATCAATATCAGATTTACAGGCAAACGCGACTATTTCATTTCTTTTCTCTCTTACTTTCTCCCCTTATGAATTTATGAATAATTTACTCATTTTTCTTGCAGGTTGCGTTGTGTCTTTGTCAGGCAACTGTTGCCAATACTCTGCACGATATTTGGGAAAATCAGATTCAAATTAATATCTACAGCCATTTGGGATGTCAGGACAAATGTGATTTATGTGATTTGTACCCAATGAAAATAATAACCCCTATGTTGGGGGGATAAATAAAATTGCCGTATAATTTCATATTTGTGACACGATTTGATGGAGGAGCAATCCAAAGCAAATCTGACCTTGCAAATACCATAGAAACATGCTTCCAATCAATTAGGCTACTTTTTCAGGAATATTCACACAAATCAATTGAGGGTTATGAAAAGCAAATCAGATGAGGTTATGAATATTTCAGTTGGTTGTGGCTTGAAGTATGCCGTTTTCTGATTAGAAAAGACAGGTGAACTAGAGCCAAGGCAGTTACGAGATCCGCTTGTTGGGCACCTTAGCTCCAATTGATATTGACAAGGATACTCAAGAGCATCACAAACAAGTAGATCCTACTTTCTTCCATATTTTATATCATGCGAGTTGTATTGATTTGACTTCATTATGTACAACTATGGGCGATATACGTTGTGGGAAACGCAAAGGTGAAAGATTAATCATAATTTAATTCCTTCCGTACAACTGATACTATTTAGCGTTCTTTCTCAGGGAAGATTTTGCAGAATGAATAGAAAGAATTTTATATTACTCCTTAACGATAGCCATTTCCGTAATTTCGTCATTTATCATCTGAGTCTTTCAGCTGACATTAATGAAATAACTCAGCTGCGTTTTAATTAATTAAACAGAGTGCGCTCATTACGTTTTTTTATTGTGACTGATGCCCTTTTGTTTCCAGGAGAACATGCTCTTTGTCATACTGACATTTAGTAAATCTGCTAAATTAATCAAATTAGTAAGGAAAGGTCAACTCTCATATACTGCAGGGCTATTTATGAAACACCTAATTTATGAAACTACTAATATCAGCAATACGGACAGGAGGCTCAAATCTACTTGTGGTGTTACTTACAAGGTTTCAATCAACCTGAATTCCACATACGTCTTCGTGGGGGTCCCTCGATGACCACTTATTCTGACCACTCACTTGTCCATTAACTTAATAAAACACAAATTCATATGAAATTTTCAGACCCCAAAGAAAACCTACAAGGGCAGCCTGGCTTGACATTACCAATTGCATTGGTACCCAGTCAGGAAATATGAATTTCTGCTTTCTTCTATTTTGCCGTCCTGACCGGAATTAGTCGTGACTGTGGAGCCCGTAAGTCTTCATTGTGGCAAATTATGGAAATATAACCAGAGCGCTTTTATTAATTGGTGGCAAGACCTCTCCACAATTTTAATGCTTCTAGGGCTTTCACCTTGTAATTAATGGAGGAGATTGGCAATAATTATGGTTGAATGTGAGTATTACATGCAGACATTAATGACCAATTTCAGCTTTTCCTTCTATGGCATTATTCATAGATCCCGAGGTCTTTTGTGCCATATTCTGCCATCGCTATATTTACAGGTAGAAACCATAGATTATCTGCGAAGAGTTATGCTAAATGAAGGGCACAGTTACAATTATCATTGGGAAAGTAAAGAAGCAGGCGGGATAATGAAATAGGCAGATGATGGAAACCCAACTCCAAACTCTATTCCCACATGTGCGAGTTAATCCCCCATAGAATAGGCATTCCCTGGTCATTTTATGTAACAATCCGAGCTTTCAATTACCATTGCTGGTATCGAATGTTGAACATTATGTCAACTTATTATGATGACTTTGTAATGCAAAATGATTAACTCATAATTGGCCCGCTAATGTACACTATCGCAACTGAATACAAAGTATCTCATCAGTTTGTGTCTCTAATAATGACATTATCTTTTGGGCTATGTATACTTCCTGTAGAATTACTGTACTGATCCCTTATTATTCCTGAAAGCCATGGAAGTGCCTCTTATTAGTATCAAATCTACCATTAAATTAATAATCTAGCATAATCTACGAGATTTCCTCTTGATTAAGACTTACATATAATGACAAACGAAGGGAAACACAAGCCTGATATATGTAGATGCTAAAGACTGAGAGACAAAAACTACAATGGCGATACAATAACTACTACTGACAGATATAAACACGAAACATGTCAGAATATATTTCTGCCTTGTATAGCATTAAATATGTACTTATAAATTGGATGGACACCCAAAGCAGACATGAATAGGTGACTGTAATTCCCTCAGAGGAACGTATCAATGACATAAACACACAGGCACAAATGACAGAAATAATCTAACCTCTCAAACGCTTGCATGACATTCTACCATTATTACAGCCTCCATTCATCAAAAGTGAAGCAACAATTTTCTCAGAATGGTTTTCTGACAATTTTCTTAATTCAGTGTCCAGTAGTTGAATGGTCAGTTCTTTGTAGGTACAGGGTGATGACTCAAGACCATAGTGGACCATTAATCACTGAATATATGGTGGTCAGTGATGGCTCCATTGAATTCTAAATTGAATCTGCTCAATGGATTCTCGTTATATTTCGGCCACAAATCCATGGATCTCCTGCTCATCAAAATGCCTTGATTAAAGATCAATATATGCCCACGAGTGTAAAGAAATGATGGACACACAAATTTCCATTTCTTAGATCACAAAAGGGGAGACCGATTCGGTGAAAGGAAAACTCAATTGTGCGCTGCAAAGAGTTGCATTAATAAAGTGCTTCCTGCAACTGTTTTTCATGTAAGTGCATTTACAGATCAAGATTGTATAGCACATTTGTAGATATTGATCAACATTCTCATTCCTTCTCCCATACTCTGCGCTTTATGAATGACAACGTCATAATTCACCGCCTATTTTGTTGTGAATTACAGGCGAAAAAATGAATAAGTGGCAGGCTGCTTTTCATTACATCAGTGTCTATTTGTACAAGGGCTATCATCCCGACAAGGGATTCCGACAGCTTATCAATAGGCATTTGACCCAAGCTTGTTAACCTGTGGTGCGCAAAGCAAGCAAATATGTATTCATAAAAGCCCCGTCGACATATGCCTAATATGCTGAATTAATGGGTTAATTTCGCGAAAGCTGTTGGGAGGCCGGAAAAACATGGGAGCTTATGTGTAGTGGGATGGGATGGGGGATCACAATCTCTCCGTAGAACAAGGCAGATTCTGACGGTAGAAGCATCGCGATTTCCCTGTGCTCCCTCCCCCAGTGCACTTGTCATGGCATAACTACACTACCGAACATGAAAGGTTAAATTCATAAAGTAATTAAACACTATGGAGTGCGGCTACAATAGCATCAATGCGCTTAGCTGGAGGCAATCAACTGAAATGGGCAGGATCAACTGAGAGGGAAAGCATGACCCCACAAATATTTATCCATCTAATAATTTGGAGGAGCCGTAGAAAAGAGCTGTGGTGGCTTATTGAGCCTAAATGCAATCTAAAAGCTGTGTGTAATGCCTTTCTACTCTGTTGCTTCTTCATTGCCTCATGTATTCAAGCATAGAACTCCTGTAGCTGGCAAGTAGCCTCTTGAGTTATGAAATGGAAATTTCATCAACGACCACCCGACCCCCAAATTGGCACCCTGGATATTATATCAAACGTCTAATGGAAATTTTACACAATATGAATGCAGTGCAAATTCCCCACTGCGCGCCAGAGAGCAAATCCAGTTTCTTGCTGTGTGCATAGTTATTTTGCTTTCTTAGGTCTGATTGGGGACTAAGGGCCAATTGCTTATTGCTGTTATGAGCTGTATTTCTCTGTTTGGTCCACTCCATTTGCCTGTAGTCTCATTATACACTTGGTGTTCCATAAAAGGTATTATATCAGCCCTGTTAACCCCCCAAGTTCCAGACACATCAATTTGATTTTGGAATATATGGCTTTGATGATATTTTGGTCTATCCACACAAGACCATTACTGCAACTAAGTCCATAAAAGAAAAGCTGAAGATCTATATAATCTGACCACAGGCTTTTTACGAAGCTACTTTTTATCGCCACTTTTAAGTCTGCTTTCATCAGAATTCTGCTAAAACAAAAGGCATGTAAAAGCTGGACAAATAGGCCATCGACAGGACTCTAAACTGGACAGAGCTTAAAAAGAAATGCGCCACCATGTTAAGTCCTGTGTGGACCCCTGTATGGTCTGGCCTAGTTCAAACAAAGCTAAAGACTCTGGTAAATTTATGCAAGGATTAATGGTGTTGTGATCTGTCTGCACAGACTGCCATAAGAAGCTTGGAATCTGGTCAATCTATAGCTTTACACAATGACTTGTGTCAGGGTTATGGCCAAAGAAACTCATATCTCAGCTTCATCACACTGACCACAGGATCGCCCCATCCCAGGGATTGAGGTCAAGCCCCACCGATGACCAGCCATGAAAAATGATAGATCCTTCTCGGCAATAGTCATATCGCTGTAAAGCACACATACAAACAGTGTCTGGTGGGTCAACCATTTATCTCTATGTCTGCTTCTATGCTTCTCCAGAAGCTATAAACCCCAGGCACATAGCTAAAAACTTGACCCGTCTATGCAGTGTCCACTCGTAGTACACCCACCGTCCATCTCCATCTCTTATACATGCTCATTAGAAGGACCTTACATTTATTAGGCATGGGATCAACTCGAGACATCTCCCTGATGGATGTTTGAAAAGACTGATGCCCCAATATGATCCGAGCTCTTATTCTATTTTGCTTAATGGCGAGGAAGAAGACTGATCTGAATACATGAGAATAATAGCAAAGGATCAATGTTCATTGTTACTGATTATGCTCTTATTTTATAAATTGGGGTCAAGGTCAAAGACAGATATGAGCCCACCTCCACAGAACAAGATGAATCCTTTTCCATTAATAATAAATATCTAGATGCCAGTGTCAAATACTCAGGGCCACACAAGTCAAGTCCCTTGATGCATGAGCAAAATGAGGATACCATTTTCGGCATTTATCATGCCCCTTATTTTCAACTTACTTTTGACCTCGTTTTGTATCAGTTAGAGGTCAAATATATCTTCTTAATGCATCTGGCCCTCTCAGAAATGTATGACCCTATTGTAACTTTAGGAAATGGAAGTTCCCGATCAATTCTTGGATGCTTTGGGTACATTTTACGAAGACAAACAGTTGTCCTATAATAAAATTATTGTATACAATTGTTCCGTTTGGGCCTTAGGTAATCCCATTTAGAAATTTAGATAATAGCTGCGGGAGGATTTACATATCCACGTCAGGCCGAACAATTCTTTTAGTACTCTTCTATAACATACATTTCAAATTACAAGGCACAAATTCAATTTGCTGACCACTATATGGATGTGGACTGTTCAGAACTCATACTGAATACCTAGGCTGGTCCTACCGTGAGGAACATGTGTAGAACACTACATACGAATGCCTCTAAAATATTAAGGCTTTCACCGGAGACACTTCACACTTGTATTTTATAGGCCTAGCTTACAATGCGGAATGATGGGACATGTGTGTGCTGTAGGTGCTTCATTTCACTTACAAGAAGCAATTCCCAAAATTAATTTCATTTCATTGGCTTGTGGCTGACCCTCACAAATCCTCAGCAAAGCCTTCTTCCAATACACTTGGATATTAGGCAGGCTGCATAACTCACTTTGGCCGAATTCCTTCCCAAAAACTTGGTGCTGAAACGGCTCCCATCTATCGCTTACATCAGCAATTCATGACGCCATTTGTTACCAATCAATTTCTGTACTCATACAAGTTGTAATCCATATCGGATTATTCTTCAAACTCTATCTATCCATATTGCCTCTGTGACTTGATTGAATCGGGGCTTAACAAGATTAAAGTATAGAAATAACTTATTTTAAACTCCGCATAAACAATGTAAAAGATTTGTGGTAAATGTGTGGTAATTCTTCGAAACCAACCAGCGGATTTATTAAAACACTTGTCTATCTCACTATCTTGTAAGTTCCTGCCACGCAATGTCCATGGTACTTTGTGGGTGGAGGGTAAGTTAAATATGCTTTTTTGACAGATTACATCACACGATATTGTAGAAGTGTTTCAAAATGAAATCAGCAAATTATGTGTGTCCTCGTGTGCATGTCACACAAAATTTCGTCCACGGGTGTTTTTGAATTTGAAACTTTCTATGAGTGTGGAATGAGATAAACGAACGAACAACCATTATGACAACAAACACATATGCACGAATATCACACAAGACATTTACTATCAGCCGATCTACACACCGTGATTTGATCATCGACTTTCGATTAGCCACTTTACTTTGTGTTGCATCCTTACTCTTCATGGTTCCTCACATTGTTCTCCATTTAAACGAGCTGTTTATAATAACCGTGCTGTTGTTTGATAATTATATAATGATAAATATTTCCCAACTGCATCGTATTCATGCGTACTGCCTCAAGCGCAGGGAATCCGGCAGAAGGTAACATACAGAGCTACTGAATACCAGTTACGGATCCAGGCGGTGGTTATGATATGGGATGGAGTTCTTTGTGAATCGCCTTGGCCATTTTACCTTGGCAAGTTTCCGTGTTAAAAAGAAAGGGATTTTAGAATCTGTTCATCCCCTGGCCGCCTGGATCCGTTACGGATAAATGTATAAAACAATTAGTTCAAACATCATTTAATACTATTTTGCTACTATTTCTAATTAAAGTGCAATTCTGCTGTGTGTCAGTTTCTGGTAAAATAATTTTATTTATCGAAGTATACAATATCAGTAAAAATAACTTCAATGACAAAATATCACTTTCAGAATAGCACCAAACTGATTTAAGATCAGTCATTCATCTTTTTCTCGGTATTGTGTTCTCGTATTGAAATGTGCATTTCTGTAGGTTACGAACCTCTCAGAACACTTATCTGTCTATCCTTTGAATAACCTGGAACCTACACTCATTGTGTAATCATTTATTCTTGGCAGTGGAAGTACAATTTAATATCTGCAATTAATATCTACAGTTGTCTTCTTTGTTTAGCAACTTATCATCTGGATAATCTTTGGCATGACTTGTATTCGTCTGGTATAAGCAGGGTTGGAATCTTTTTCAGATACACTATAACGTACAATTTCCTGTTGCTTTGTGTGCCCACGTTCGTACGTTTGATGTTGCCCATCCGATGAATCGGTAGTAGTCTGTTGTCCGAAATGTTGTATTCCTCCTATATCCTAATAGACATCACATAACGGGGGTACTTCAGCACCCTACTTATCGGACTTACCACCTACAATAACAAAGGTATTAAACATGTAAATATGATTTTTTTACAAAGTTAATGTTACGGTTTTTAGATCAGCTGAATGACATCCGCTTTCTTTCAACAATACTATGATGTCGCGTTCTCTACGCGAAAAGATACCCAGGTGCGATATCAAGCCAAGAGTAAAGCAGCTTTGTAACATTTACAGCTCAGAATGGATGCGATTCAGCGATGTGGAAACAACATTACCCTGTTGCACATCAAATCTGTTGACTGTGTGACACGGCATCACACAGTCTCTTACAGCTGGACGATCAGCTCAGCCGCAATCAACCACTTAAGGTGGTACAGGAGGATCGCTGGACACAGCATCTTGTAACAACTAACGTAGATATATACCCTACGATGATGGAGAACTCGGAGTCTATTGTCTCTGTCTGATTCGGTATGACTCAACATTCAGTTGATACCAGTAGAGCCAAATACCCTGTCATCGTGTGATACAACATACAGATTGATATCTGACGAAGACATCACTGACAGCCTGTATTAACAGCATTCTTGTGACTATTCCCCTTTCCATTTTGGTCACTCTGAAAGTATTATTTCATTCCATAAAATGTGTAACCAAAATGATACCAGGTTCAGATCAACATTCAAACGTTTACGTTAGTTTCGACTATATCATCCAATTGGGCTTTCTCCAACTTGGGGTACTTTGGAAGAATCGGACCTGGCGTAAAATTGAGACACTAAAACTACTACACTAGAGCCACATCCATTCGACGGATTCCTAGCCACCTTAAAGTTGTGAAATAGATTCAAATAAAGTAAAATCAAGGAGGCTTCAATCTGTCTTCGTAACTTGGCAATGTAATCAGCATTGTTCATTCTTCTGTCTTAGGCAAGATGGGCGGGTAAAATTACCCTTCTTCTTTTTGCCTTGCAAATTTGTAGCATTAATCACCCTAATGAGCTGCGAGTGCCTGCACAAAACGAGGGTCAGTATTTTCAATGCCTTGCTGAATTTCCTTCGACTTGATGCACTCTCTCATCTTGAGACAGTGATCTTAAGGTGATGCATATTAAAATCACGTAGCACATTTCAGTTGATAGACCACATTTGCCAAGTAAATGAATCCAAAATGGGAGGACGGCTATTCCGAAAATTTCTGGCTCGGAAAATGTGGAAAAATGTAGTCAGGGCCGGTAGCCTTCAGGAGATTGAGGGGAGGGGAAGTGTGTACTGAGGCATCCTTGAAGCAGGGCCATCTCCCAATGCATCAACCAATTTATTCTTACATTAATGATATGTGCAAGTTAACAGCACTGGTCAAAAGATTTGACCCGTGGGCGCTGACAAATAACTCTGAGATACTCAGCCTGTCACAGCGTTTCCATCACTTGCGTAATGGTGACATTCCTAATCTGGCGTAGTGTTCGTGAGTTCGTAATGGCGGACATTTCCAAAATAAATGAACGTAATAACTTCTCGATCAACAACTCTACTATTGAAATTTCATAACGTAACATCCAAGTGGAAGTATACGTAATACCATAAGCAACATTGCTGTCGAGAGGGAATATATTCTTGTGCTCTGCCGAAACGCTTGTGGAGTACTTTTACTTGCAACTGGTTCCCCAAACGAAAAAAGATACCCGAAACATTATGCCACTTCGGAGATGTGGTGTCACCGTGAAGATGGAAAATAAAAACTAAATATGACATGGATTATACGACCAACTAACTATTGCATTGTTAAAATGCTTTCATTTATTAGGAAACTTTGCCACTTGAAACTATTTCACATGTTGGGACGACGGGGTGGCATGAAGAAGGCCCCGCGGAGAGTTCGGGCTGGGGGACATTATTGTTTCCTAAACCTGGTGATCTGCTCCTGACCGCCCAGTCTCTCATCAGTTCATCTCTACATTTCAGTTAGTTTTAATTACAGCTTCCTGGACTCAATCCCATCAGAGCCGGCTACATCAAACCTAATCTCACCAGCAATATGAAAATGGCTGACTGCCTCCGGACCCCAAGTAAATCTAATAATTTCAAAGTCTATTTCGCAAATTTTCTCAAGAGCTAACACAATATCCACTACGCTGTGGCGGCTTCCAAATATATTTGGCCAAATTTCATTGTGTTCGGAGCACAAAAGTCGATGTAGTTAATGCTGGTAGCAACTTCATTGAGCAAAGTGGACACTGGGAATCATATTTCTGTTGCCTGTAAGAGTCCACTGTGTGATCTGATGAGGCTACTTGGCAAGAATAAAGACATTATTTACATCAGATAGCACTGGGGGCCAGGGACTTCAGTAGAAGACATGGATGACCATATCAAGAGAGACAACAACCGCAATGTTTACCCTGCCCAGAAAGGTGTTATGATCAGGATTTGTTGGTCCAATAATCCCTCCTAGCAGCACCCCTTCCCCCTCCCTGCCACTTGTCAAACAATCTTGCTTCATTTGTGCAGATCATATTGACAGTGCGATCAAACAAGAGCAGGCTTTTCATTTGGTTAGGATCTGATTCCTCGGGGTCAGGGTGGCACGGCTTTGTCACCGCTTAGACAAGCATGAAGCGCTAACACGTTTAACTGGATCCCCACACCGACGATGCCACTGCCAAAAGCCGAGCCTCGGAATGCTCAGCAATTTTCCCTTTTTGCGCCACACAGGATATGTTGCTTGTCAATTTGCCCTGGCAGCTATGCCGATTCCTGCTACCTAAAATGGCCCCTATTTACATTAATTCAATGGCAGCAATGATGGCCACAAGTATATTGGTACTGACAGAAGTGCAGAGATGGGGCACAATTTGTGTCACAAAGATTACTAAGTTCAGAAGCTGTGCACTTATGCCTCAATGAGTATAGGTGAGGACTTAAAAGATCTGTCTCCTTGTTCCTTTTCTGAATAAAATGTGTACATTATGCACTAGCCTAAAGCATATGTCTTCTCTACATGGAAAAGGACACCTCATTACCGTGTAATATATCCATATACCACGCAAAAACAATTCATATGATACAGCTTGTTTGTAGCTTGTCTGCCTGTATTAATATTCCACTTATAACGATTATCAATGGGAGCCCTCGGGAAACGAACCTTATGTACGAAGAAAACCTGCAACAGAAGGCTGGTAATTCCTCACCACATGAAAGCCATTTAATATCAAATATTAAAGACATAAGTCAGATAAATTCATAAAGCAATATTTGTACACTCCGTCTTGGCGCCTGTAGAGATGAAAGAAGAAGTCTTAAAAGACGGAGCCCTAATATGGTAAAACTATTGCATCTTGCGCAGTCAGTCCATTACTCAGAAATTCTCTAAGATCATTACGCTGAAGGGACTCAAATGCGGAAAAATTCGGCAATAAAGCAGCTTTTTCTCCCCAAGACCCAAAAATGGCTTCAGATGTGATCCTATTGCAAAAAAGGGTGTTGTTGTCTGAAGGTGTGATCCCGGCACCTCACCACAAAAAGAAAAGCAGCTGATGGATTAACCTTTGTTTAGTTCAATTAACCTCTGAAAGATGAGCAGGAAGCAATCTCATTTTATTGAACACTTGAGCTGTTCTCAGGTATTACATGAAAAGGGTGAAAACACAAAGGAATTAAAACGGTGGGCAAGAAATTAAAAAGGTATTCATCATTTGTGCGAGGCCGTCCCTGTAATAGAGAAGCTGCCTTAAAAGGTTTGAAGCCTAAAACAACGAAGTCGCCAGCCACAAACAAAACAACTCGTTTTAAAATCTGAATATCAAATAAATGCGAACGTTGAAAGATAATTATTAATGTATCGCTGTCAGTTTTGATATTTATCTTTCATACAGTGAGGATATTTTCTGCATGAATACTGCTTCTAATAAAAGTTACATAGACCACCTTTCAAGCCTTCGTCCTTCCACTTGTAACAAAGAACCAAGTTTCCGAACATCATCGGTTATTATGGCAATTTATGTCTTTACCAATGTCATCTGGTTAGGTTCAAGGTCAAAGGAAACTTATAACTTCCCTTTTCGTGCTTTTACTAATAAATGAGTTTTAACATTGATAAAGATATTGCATAACGCAGGGCAAGGAACACGTAGATGAATGGTTTATTTTTAACAAATATTTGGCATCAGTTCATGCAATTTGACTAATCTACAGAGACAAAATGAAGCATCAGAGAAGATAAAGCAGTCAGACGAGGCCACGCAGCCAACTGACTTCTTCAAGATGAGAACTGGTATCTCATTAGAAATATCCGAATTATGAAACACCAGCTAAAAAACACCTGGATTTATCTAAAATAATACAATGCACTTATTTTAGTTCTGTTGGTCAATACTCATTCCAAAAAGTCTAGTTAAGGCAAAACAATGCACAAATGTGTGATAATCTGAATAAAGATTGGGTTTTTAACATAATGAATTAGTTTAGTTATCTGTGACGGGCTGTCCAGAGTTATACTAGTGGAAACCCGGTTTCGCGCCAAAATACGGGAAACTCCAGCACACCAGGGCTAAATTACGTCATA
>JBCAUI010461727.1:2129-13806 GCA_038406195.1 Haplosyllis anthogorgicola
GACTCAAGGTTTTGACCAGACATCGTTAGCGGGCGGGAGGAGGTTACCCCCCTCCCCCCCCCCACCAACCCCTTTCAACCCAAGTCGCTCTGTCCGGATTAGTCTCTGAGCCCAGATATGCAGTGAGTGACATGGCAATTATGATCTATGATCTAATGCACTGGAACTTTAATCACACTGTGTATGAGCAAATCAAATATTTCATGTTGTGAACTAATATTCTATTCACTAGCAACCTTCAACTTCACCTTCCAAACCAAAGTCAAAGATTTCGTCGACTTGTAAAACGCCGGACTCTTCTATCCTACAATCATCAAGTGGCCTGTCCTGTTTGTCAGTTGCTGTGTTCTCTATTTTTCGTGCAACATCCATACCAGATTGAACTACGCCGAATACAGTGTGACTTCCATCTATCCATGGTGCCTCAGCAACCGTTGTGATGTAAAACTGACAGCCATTTGTATTTGGTCCTGGAAATAAACCACAGATGACATGACATCTCTCGAAAATATCTCGAAATCTCCCTCCGTAACAATTAAGAGAGTTCAGTGAATGACTCATTAGATATCTGAAAAATACTAACCAGCATTAGCCATTGCAACCCATCCACACTTGTGCTTCAGGCGAAAATCTTCATCTTCGAAGTACTTTCCATAGATACTGTACGAGCCCGTTCCATCTTCATTAACAAAGTCTCCACCTTCAGAAAGTTGCCAAGTCAATTAAAGCAATTCTATTTCGCACTCACTTTACTAATCAAACAGGATATTTACTTCAATTATGCACTATCTTTTACTTTGTAAGTCTCTTTTATTTGCAATTGCATTCTATGTTCTCAATTTTACATTTGTGACGGTTGAATTCCAGACCTACCTTGAATCATAAATCTTTTGATAACCCTGTGGAATACAGAACCTCTGTAACCGTCTTTGTTTTGTACAGATCCTTCCGCAAGTTTGACAAAATTTTTCACTGTCTTTGGTGCTGTTTTCCCAAAAAGCCCTGTTACAAAATCAAAATGCATACTTATTAGGCTTTTTTTATTTAATTGTTTGGATTACATTTCCCGCCGCACTTTGAAATTGGGATTTCAAAAAAAACCAAACAACTCATTTGGCAGCTGAAATATGTTGCACATGGCAAAATATGGTCACCTCGGACACGATCCATCGAAAGTCGATCAAGCAAAATCAAAATTTTATTTATATTTACGAATAGTTTGGCTTTTTAGGGGCAAAGTTCAATTTTTATTTTTATTTTTTTTCCGATCGCCGCACTTTGAAAATCCTGGTAGTGCAATGTAATCCAAATGATTAAAAAAAATAAGCCTTAGTTTCATCATTGATCTATTGCTGTTAGTATTGACAACTGAAGCACAGTAGATACTAACTACATATACCATTATACATTGTCTCCTGGTGCCGCATCACCGATATCTGGCAGAGGATTTTTGTCTGAAATGTTTTATTACCAACAACCATTTTGTTACTGTTAGAATAAAGTTTCCTTGCCCGATTAACAATCTGGTAAATAAATTTATTCACAGGTAAACTGAACTCTTAGTTATCTCTTACATCTATTCACTAATCATTTTTGATCTGTTAGCATCGTATTTCACACTTTATCACTTTTTATTTCGTATAACAAAAAATATCACATACTCGCTAATCTCGATCTTCGTTTTTCGGCCAGGCCAGCCCATTCAGGTTCTTCCTTTGCACTCGGTTTTTCTAGTGGCTCAAGAGCTACAATTGGGGAAAGCAGTGTTACTTTATAAGAAGGAAATCACTAGAATAAAGCAAACATAGAATGAAATTTACATTCACTTAGATCATTTGAAAATGTAAACTGATATTTTTTCAAACTTTACACCTGCACATATCAAAGATGCCAGAAGTGTGATGCACTGACATACAGGACGCCAGATTATTTCTTAAATGCCTTAATTTTATGTGCGTTTCAGTGCCATTTATGTAATGTTATATCTCCGTGTGCCAGCAAACTACAAAAAAATCACTTTGCGTCAATGTGTGCCATGAACATTTAGGTTTGGCAGTGCAACTTCACGTCATACCTCTTGGATTTAGCGAGTTTCTCTTCTTCCTTTCAGCCAGCTCTTGCTGCCATGGTGGTATGGAAGTTGGTGTAGCATGCGGTTGTGGAGTAGTAGTCTGTGTAAGAATCTCCGTCATTGGCTGTAACAATTCAGATTTAGCTAAGGAATAATTTGGTTACTCCCATTTATTGCACAATACTACGGAAATTAAAACAAATTTAAACTTGGTTCAATTGAATTGGTTAAAACATACTTCCATTTACAAACCTTGGGGGCATCCGAGTCTTTCTTATTTTTGGTTCGTTCAGCCAGATCAAGTTTCCACTTGGGTGTTTCTACCAGCTTAATAGGCTGGTCAGGTTTTTGGCTGGGTATGAACACTTTACTGCGGCGTCGGAGCTGTATCTCTGCTTTCCATGAAGGTACACCACCTTCATTTTCAACTGATATTTGAAGTAAAGGTCACATTTAAAGTAGCAACATCTATACTGTTCAAATCAAAATGGAATAAAAAAGATTGGTTCAACGTTACATTGTATCAAAGCACGTTACTAGCCCACGACAGATTGTTAATAATAAACAGAATAGCCTACCTTGTTCTTTATTATTACTATTACTGGTGACCAAGGTTTTGTCCAAAGGTGGCAGTTGAGCTTTGTTCCGCAAAATATCAGCATTCTTTGTTTGTTCAAGTGAGGATATCACAGTCGATGTTTGCTGTTCAGAATGTAAACCAGACGTCTTAGTTGGTGGTGCGTTTTCATCTTGTGTCCCCAGTGGATTAGAGTTCATATCTACAGAACTGTGTTTGATCGGTGTGAGCAAATCTCGAGATCGTGGAGAGTCACTTAACCATTTGTTATTTCCATTCTTTTGATCTTTTTCATTCAAAAGTTCCTTTTCATTCTTGCTGATACATGATGAGTCCAACTTCTGTTCTACATCAACTTGAGGTTTCGGCGGTCTGTCATCTCTTGCTATACTTTCGAATCTGGTTGAAGGCACACTGCTAAAGATGGTTGCTCCACCCACATTGCGCACATCTGGTCCACTTCCTGCTGCATTGTTGGTAATATCAGTCGCTTGCTCAAGTGGTGGGACACGATCAACATGCTTCAGTGAGCGTTCTTTGACCCATGGAGCTGTGGTACTGCTATCTTCTGTTTTCTCCCTGGCCTTCATTTCTGAGTGTAGTCAAATGAGTAAATTTAGTAAAAGAACATAAATAACACAATTCACGTTCATCTTACTTTTTACACTTGTTCACATGGCATTTGTTATGAAGGTACGATTACACAACGACTACCAACCCTTTTTCTGCAAGAGATCCATAGATCTGCGTTTCTTTGCCAATGCTTCTCTCATCCATGCTGGCTTCTCAGCATCTGCATCCTGGAAAGTGTAAAATATGTTGTGAAAATATGACGTTTCTCTCTACTCTAGTTGTCCATCAAATACAAAAGCATTGGCACTATTAAAATGTCATCATGACTTCCTTTTCTTTTTGTGGTCTCATAAGTATCTCAATTCTTCCAAGAACGGTACTTAATCTCGTTACGCTGTAGTCTGAGGTTGTTCTCATCTACTAGCCCATCTTGTGATCTATGACACCATGGGCTTATATTTGGTGGCAATTTTATTTATCAAAAAAGTGTTCTTTTTACCTATAATCCCTATCCTGACCTATGTTTATACTTACCCGCTTTATACTGCTTATCTCCTCAGGTGGCGTTCTTGATTGTCGTTTTTGTTTAGCCTCTAACATCCAAGCAGGTGTGGTGGACACTGGTGAGGTCGACTCACTTGTAACAGGCACAGTTGCAGTAACCGGAGTTGTTTTGGTTGGCAGTGGAACCTTGGGTTTTGACCGGAGCTATAAACAAATAAATGGTACAGTGAACTTTACGAACCCCCTGCTTTGCCATTTATGGAAGGAACCAAACACATTACGCTCTTGAATGAACCTGCATTTTGAGACCAATTTGTTATTTACGGTCATAAATAATGGTGCCAAAGGCCGATGCTAAATGACAGGTTTTTACTGTACAGTCGAACGTGCTTAAAA
Source organism: Haplosyllis anthogorgicola (assembly GCA_038406195.1). Taxonomy (NCBI): domain Eukaryota; kingdom Metazoa; phylum Annelida; class Polychaeta; order Phyllodocida; family Syllidae; genus Haplosyllis; species Haplosyllis anthogorgicola. The sequence goes on from JBCAUI010461727.1 coordinate 6,251, forward strand.
TCTATTTCATGTTTTGTGTTTGTTGAACAAGATGATAGCAATACATTAAATAACGTTATAGATAGATTATACAGACCTTTGGTTGTTCTCCCAAACCTGGGAGCATGAAAGAATTCTTGACAGGCACTTTTTTAGTTTCTTTTTCCTTTTGTTCGATATTTTCCTTGGCCTTATCATCATGTCCATTCATCAAATCATCCTGATTATCATCAACTGTCGGAAAAATATTAATATAAAAAGTTTAATTCACACATTACATGTGGTATTACTGCTCTAATATTGTAGCAGTAAATTTTACACTGTTTTAGCCAAAGATTTCTTTTTAGCTTGCATAATCCACATGACACTATTTTCGGAAATAATACGTTAAAAGGAACTGACGTGGTATGTCAACAGTAAACATATCTTCTTCATTTCCTCTTGACCTCATACTGGAACGTGTTGGCTTTCTACGTTTCGCTAAAGATCCTTTCTGTCGTAGAATTGCACGATCCTTACTGGCTCCTACATCCAACTGTGAGGAACTCTAAAAGTAGAGATAAATGTAAATATATTACGATATGATTACGAGGATAAAAAACACAGTTTGATCTTGTAAATTCCCTGAACATCTACCATCTGATGTGTACAGACTGATGATATAACTGTTTATTGTATATTAAAGAGATTGTTATCAATTTGGACATACCTCAATAACCGAAAAGTCCAAGTCTGTAGCTTCAAGGCTGCTTGTTGATCTAGATCTCTCCTTCACCTAGAGACAAATAATAAAGAATTTGAGTCCGACGTTTGTTTGCCTTATTAATCATAATTCGATACAGCAAACGTTTAAAAAATGTTAAAGTTAAAAATCCAAACGGTATAAGCCTGGTACCAATCAAACAAAGTGGTTGTACAGTGTATCTGGAAAATAAATCTAAAATAACCCAAAATCAAACTACACACAAAAGACGTAAAATTACCTAAAAGGTTTCACAAGCATCATGAGCGCAGACCAAATCAAACAATGGTGCTAATGCACAATATAACTAGTGTCAGTTTATTTCACCTTGATAAAATATCATGCACATGTCATATCTACATAAATAACCTTCAAAATTACCCAGATATTCATAAGATTCCCCTCGTTCATGAAGGTTACATGAACAAATCCCATGCTAAGTACATTTAAGTTTGTTTCACCAACATCATGCAAAGTTCAATTCTCCATTGTACTTTTTATGTCGCAGTACTTTTTGTACACCAGTTTCTGTTCACCACATTCAATATCATACATGCATTTCCATAATCGTCATGATCCACATCCATTTATTTCCATAATTACATCCTTTTTTCCTTTCCATTCAAAATATCTCCTATTTTTCTACCTTCCATCCGTCTGTTGTAATATCGGTCAAGGCATATTCATAGTCAGTTTCTACTGAACTGACACTGTCGTCTTCCAGGGAGTTGTCCCTTTCCACAGCAACGTCTACCGCTTTGGACACATCTGTGGCGGGTTTACCCAGCACGTTTCCAAGTTCACTCACAACTGGGGCGAAGGTTCGAGCCAAATGCTTATTGTTACCAAACTGCCACTGAGACAGGTTTAATAATAAACATTACTAAGCAATAAGAATGTCTGCAGAAAAACCTAGAATAATCTTCTATGCTAAGTGTGGTATGGTATGGTATGGTATGGTATGGTATGGCACGATTGTGACCTTTTCCTTTACATGGAAACAGCATGATGGGCCTAAATAAGGTTTAAACAATATGATCCAGATAATTCAATACTAAATGCCTGAAGAGAAAATCTGGACTTAATGGGTTTTAATTTCTGGACTTCGACTTAAGTTTACTTTTAAATTGTATGCACACTTTTACCGTTTAGAGGATACTGTGATATGAAATTAAGGGTACAGTAGAACTTGTCTTGAGCGACACCTGTCTTGAATGACATCATGTCTTTTTACGACACTTTTCACTGCATACAACATTGTTAAAACAAGTTGAATGGAAAAGTTCAGTGTCGCTCAAGGCAAGTTCTACTGTACTGCGTTAATACAAACCTCGAAAACTTTCCTCTCTACGGTTGCCTTGTGTCTTTTGCTGACTTTTGGAGGTTTCCTATCCAGGCTAGCACTGGCAGGTGACGGTGGTGGCCACTGGGGGCGCTGGGCTGATCTCTCTACTAACACAATATTGACCACATCTCTGGCAGGCTGGATGTGGTTCTTTTGTTGGGGTATTTCTTCTACTGACCTATCCCTTGGTTTTGCTATCCCCGAAGCTTTGTCACTCCTCTCCTCGACTAGACTGCAGTGACAAACTGGGCACAATGACCGACCATATCCCCCGGCAGCTTGCAGGACGTTGTAGGTTCCCTGACAGGTGCCTCTACATCTTACGACTACATCGGAAGGACCTCGAGTTTCAATCTTCGGACAGCTTTTCTCCGAGTCATTCTCCGAATCCGACGAGATTGTACCAGAATTGACTTTGTCTGGGTTGAAAATGTCTTTCACTTGCTCTTGGAATGGTTTGGTTGGTGCTGGTGGTTTCTTTGGCAAGCGAATCCTTCTGGACTTCTTTTCTGTTTTGCCTCCTCTGGCCACGGAAGGTTTGTCAATCACATCCTTCAGTGCCTCAAGTAGAGCTGCATCATCAGCAAGTCCGTAGGAGCCCCAGGAATCGCTGTAGCATCGGCGCAAGTCATGACCAATCTTCTCTTTGACCACATACTTAGTCACAATGTTGTTTTTGATGAAATGTGGATGCTCCGAAAACAAATTACATTTTTCTTTGACACCTTCCGCACCACTGACTGCCACTGATTTCTTCTTCGAGTTCGTCTTTTTCACAGCCAGGAGAGTGACTGGGTGATCTTCATCATCAATTACTCTTTCAGGTCGTCTGCACACGTGATTGCCACTGAGTGCGGCTCCAGCTTCCTCGTGATCAGGGAATTGTGCTGAGCACTGAACTATATCTGGCAAGTGTTTGCCCCTATAAACAGTTCCATGACCATCATGGAGAAAGCCCTCCGCGTCTACAAAGCAGCCACTTTCCCCATCCTCATGCTCGAATATGGAAACGAGTGATTTGACGTTGACATTCATTTCTTCATGATCTTGCTTCTGTTTGAATGGACGGATGCAGATTTCGTACTCTGCGACGTGGGTTCCTATAGTCACTTGTGTTCCCATCGTCTATGCATCTTGCTTATTTATCTACATGTTGGCGTTAAGGCAGATCAGTTTGCAAATGCAACCAAAATGATTCTCACTTTTAATTAGAAAATAAAGTTTTATGAAGTATTAGAACGTTGCTTGCCCGTTATTTTGGCCCCGTCACAACTTTTTACCCTTGTTGCCACACATTTGCTACTTATTTCCTTTCTTCTTACATACAATCAAATTGGTACTATCAATTCCAGATAACCAGAAGTATATCCTATATCCTGTAAATTTGTTGCGGGTCTATTGCTTACTTATCATGTACTATTAGTCATCTACAAAATTTGTCTACTGTGAAGGCCCAACCTTCCAACTGGTTGGAAAGAGGCCTTTAGCTCATGATGTCTTTTTCGTTTTCGCTGTGTAAACAGAGTAAATTCCTGACGACAAATAAGGATGTTGACTGAAGCCTGGTGCACATTCCCCGAGAGTCTCACGGGCCTTCGAGGAGGGCCTGCGCACCCAGGGACGCTCGAGCTATGTGGTCACGACAGCCTTCATCCTTGCTCCTGTTATGTACTGGCCGTACTGTTATGGTAATATTCTGGATTTGTCAGCGGTAAAAAGGGACATGTATATGTAGTTGAGGTATGACAATGGCTCACTGGAACAGATGGTACACTAGACAGTTTTTGTATCATGTGACCAGCGACTCTGGTCTCTCCTGGTTCGCAGAGGTGGATCTATTCATGCACTTGTGCGTCAATGCATCTTTATTTATAGTTGTAACGACAAGGTATTTACCAAAATATCCATGGGCCAATCACGCTTTAAAATTGGAGAACAATGAAGTTATTGTTGACTTTGATTTCAAACTTTCAAAAATTCAAACCTTCAATATTCAAACAAGAATGGGCGTAAACTTAGAATATATTCAGGTATGTCTCAGGTTGCTGATTACTTAATTTATTGTGTACAGGAAACTTTTTTGACAATTGGTCCAATGACCATATTTTATTTTGTTTCCATACTGCAGTCTGGGTCATCCTCTTAGTTGCTAGCCAAAACAATATGTAAACATGTGTTGCCATAGCAATACTTTCAGCCTATCTTAATAAGCAAAGATAATGTATGACCTCAGCTGCATAGCTCTTCAATCACGTCTTCTGTGATACTTTTTCAGGACATTTCAACTTTTGATTAAATCTAATGATTAAATTAATGATTAAATTAAATTTATTTTCTATCAATGACCTCATGAATGACAGGCATTCGTCACATTTCAGCACTTATTTAAAAAGAAAATTGGCAACACTTTTTTTTTTTTAATTAACAGACATTAATTTTAAGATGCACTTTCTGACCATAAGTCATAAATTTAACATCAAATTTATGAATGTTCACAACATTTTAATTTTTTTTTGCAATCAAGCCTCCATACTACATTGTAGCAGCAACATATGGGATCTGGCAAAATGTTGACTACATAAATTACCTATATTATACCTAATTATCCTATCAAAGAACCTCAAGGACACGGTGACATTTAATACGTGTATTGCCTAATTAACGCGCATGCCCTAATTAATGTGCACCGCTTTTTTCTGGCTCATTTATTGAACTTTATGCAAACATCGGCTACAGACCTTTAGTACATATAATGCATAAAATCTTGTAATTTATCATACTTTTTCACTAAAACTACTACCTATTGTGTAGACTGATACTTTTGGAGATGTTAGATACCCTTGTTTCATAAACACTGACTTATAAAATCATGAATGTTAGGTGTCATTAAGTACATTTCTGTTTGCTGTGTCAAAAACAAGCCACCTGGGAGTTGGCAGCAGAGGTCCTTAAATAACGCACATGTCACATGTACAAAAATAACTCCTATGCGCATGCGCATTAATTAGGCAATATACAGTAAGACAAAGCTTCTGGGACCTCAAGAATATTTCCAAGTTGACACACATCGTCTCTTGTGAGAGTAAAGAAGTGATTACAATGATTAAATTACACGTTGTTTCCTTCAGCAAAGATTTGAAGGATGATGTCATGTTATATTTGGACATGTAACAAAGTGAACCACAGATGTGCTTCTGTGTTGAAATTAAATGGAACAAAATATTCCCAAGCAAACGACATCTCCCTCCACACCTCCGTAGAATAGCTGGTATTCTCGCGGAAAATATTTCTGAACGAACTGAAATTTGCTTTTTCCGTCTTACTGATTAATTTATTGAACTTACTATATACTTATATAAAGTGGGTGTAACACAAAATAGCGATGCATTTGATTGTAGCAATAACTTATGTGCGTAAAGCTTCACCTCAAGTTTCTCCTCTCGTTCAGCATCATCATCGTCACCATCATCGTCTTGTCCAAGGCTCGTAGCGATAGCATCTAGTGCGGCTAATGAATCTTCCACTTCTGCATAGGTAGCCGATCTTTTCGATACCGTGCTTCCCTTGGAATCATCGGTTGGTTGTAACTCTTCGAGGGGAGGAGACACTGGCCTTTCTTTGGGAGACACAGGCCCACCCACTGGAGACAATGATCTTTCTAAGGGCGATCTAGAACCCTCCTCAGGGGAAAATGACCTGTCAATAGGAGAGGTTTCTCTACCAGGGGGAGAAGTTGATCTCTCCAGTGGAGAGGTGGGTGGCGATACCGGTTCAGGCTCCGGAGATTTTGATCTGGATTCTGGGGAGGTAGCTCGAGGGGAAGAGGTACTCTCTGTTGACTCTTTACCATCTCTTTCATCACTCTGACGGTTTGCATGCTGGGGATGGAAGAAAGCACACTAAAACAAACTATACAAAGGGGTTTTCACACCACATTAGAAGTACAGTAGGACCTCTCGTTTACGGCCTCCCTTTTGTAAAGCCACCTCACTTTTAAGGCCAAATTTTCATTGTTGAGTCTTAATACTTATGTTTATTTTACGGTCACTCCCTCAAACGTGGTATGCAGCCAGTAAAATTAGGGTTTTTACAGTCATCTATATCAGAAGTAAGAGAATTGGAGCAAACACCAATGAATTTCCATTGACTTCTAGTTTACTGTGCTCCAATGTAAAATGCAGTGTGCAGCCAGTAAAATTAGTTTTTACGGTCATCTATATCTGAAAAGAGAGAATTGGAGCAGACACCAATGAATTTCTATTGACTTCTAGTTTACTGTGCTCCAATATGAAATGCAGTATGCAGCCAGTAAAATTAGTTTTTACAGTCATCTATCTCTGAAGTGAGAGAATTGGAGCAGACATCAATGAATTTGCATTGACTTGTAGCTAAATGTGCTCCAATGTGAAAAGTAATAGCTCATTGTACCTGAAGCAGGACTTGTGAATGGAATAAGTGCTCGGGCTGTGAAAGCCATGCTCATGAAGTGCTCAGGTTAATCTGTGAATGCAGTTATACTGCCCAAGCTGTGAAAGCCATGCCCATGTAGTGCTTGGGCCGGTTAACTCTGCTGAGTTTCTGAACAAGCTGAGTTTCTTTCTTCCATTTTCCTCTATAAATAAAGGTTATTGCTCCCAAAATTTAATCACACCACCTCCAAGGTCATGACAACATGCAACCTAAAGAGAAGGCAAAAAGGACTTGTCATGTCCTCACACTGGCTGATAAAGTAAAAGTGATTGAGGCAGTTAATGGGGGATCTTCACAGCATCAGGTTGCCCAGAAATTTGATTGTGGTCATACCCAAATTGCTAACATTATGACCAACAAAGCAGCTATTTTACAAGCTTATCGTGAAGGCCAAACTGCTGACACTAAGTACATGTTTGCCAGGAACATGCAATACCCTGAGATTGACCATGATGTGTGGGAATTTTTCTGTGAAGCCAAGTCTAAAAACATCCCAGTGAATGGACCAATGCTTTTGAGTTAGGCAAATGAGGCAGCATTCAAGTATGGTTACAAGAATTTTCAAGCTTCAAATGGTTGGCTGCAATGTTTTACTACAAAACATCAAATTAAGATGGCAAATCTTCATGGGGAAAGTGCTGATGTATCACATGAGGCAGTTCAACAATAGCTAGAAAAACTCCTAGAATTGTGTGATGGATATGAAGTGCGAGACATTTTTAACTGTGATGAACCTTCAGTTTTCTTTCAAACCGTCACAACAAAATCCTTCATCAGAAAGGGCGAGGATCTCTGTGGCACTAAATTGTTGAAAGATTTTCTGTGCTGTGCTGTGCAAATGCAGTTGGTGAAAAACAAAAACTGTGGGTGATAGGCAAGTCTAAAAGGCCCCATAGTTTTCCACACTACACATCAGAGTTAGAGAAGCATGTTATATATCACACAACAATGCAAGGGGTTGGATGACCTCAACAATATTTGTGGAGTTTCTCAACTGGTTGAATAACAAGATGCTGTTAC
>JBCAUI010461838.1:0-13805 GCA_038406195.1 Haplosyllis anthogorgicola
TTTGATAGTTTTGTTTACCATGAAGGGTAACTAATATAAGGGTAGTGAAGCTTGGGCTCTGGGGGTGAGATATGTTTGAGAAGTTTGAAGATGTATGTGGCTGTGATATAGGGAATAAATATTAGAGACTTGGAACTTTTGGGGTTTGATCTTTATCTGGACTTGAGTATACCAGACTTGGTCGTTACAATATGATTAATATGGTGCAAATGGGTGGTCTGGCTGTTGCACTCTTCCAACTCAATTTTATAGCTGTAAGATTGACACTTTTAATCATCTCAACTATAAAAAGTCTATGAAAGAGTATGCAGTTTAATAGAATTCGGCATTATGATGGGAGTTGTTTGTTGTTGGTTACACACACGTACTAAAATTTACTAGTATCAGTTATTCTGAATATACAGGGTGTTAGGTAATAATCAATTTGTTGTCTAGTTTCTAGTTTCCTGGACATTGGCTGGAAATTGAACATATTTGCGAGTTGCCAGTAAATTTACTGACTCGTGCGTTTGTTTTTCTAACTAATGGTGTATTGGTTCCTACCTACCTCCACGTTAGAAACAATAATATTATGATATATCTAACTGTTTTGAGACACCGTAGGTTTTGAATGACGGGTAGAGCTGTCACTACTAATAAGGGCTCTCTGTGGTGAAGCTAGGGTGAGTACCGGGTGTAATTTGTACAGCTTCACAGGTAAATGTGGTTTTGATTAAAGCTATTTTGGAGGAATTAGGTAAAAAAAAATTGTGCATACTCAAAATAATGGCATGGCATTCTAGCTAATCTCGTCCCCAATAAAATAGTTGATACTTTTTTACAAGCAAACGAACGAACGACAACAGAACAATGGGATCTCCTGCTGTGCTGATTTATTTTACGCCGTACAAAATCAGGGGTAACGTCTGCGTAAAATTTTGAAGTAAAATTAAGGACGATCATGACCCGTATTCGGATTATGAAAATCCTATCAATTTGGTAACATCTTAGAAAAACGAATTCCACTCTGTGCCACTGTGGTGCCTAATGACTTAGCCTGGATATGCATTAAGGCTGAATTAATAGTCTCTTCATGATGAATTTTAGCGTTCATTATTGCCTATTTTGTTGTTGAAATGAGATGAGCATTTGAACTAAAAACGCTTTATTGAATTGTTCGCACTGTGCAGGTGCCTCTTACATTTTGACAATAACGGGATCAGTACGTTTGGCCATCGGACGGTTCATCTCTATGAAAGTATGAAAAAAGTGCACTCTGCAAAGTAAATGGGTCCCTGGGAGTAAGGTCATCCCAGGTCTTTTCCTCTCAGGATTTGACAGGGTTTCACCCCTAGGGCAAAATCACTTATCACCCCCTGGAAACCTATCAATCCCCCAAGGTCTCAGTTAAAACAATACCCACTCTACCCCTGCAAACTTTGACACTATGTCACCCCATTTCCTCTCAAAAGGCCACCAGTTTCCATGGAAACCGTGAAAACTAGAAATGCAAGCTTTTGAAGTCACAACTTTTAAAGGGTTGCACAGTTAGTTTTGATCCCCTTTTTTCCTGGTAGTAAAAGTGTACCAGGCACCAATGTGGATGTTTACTCTGCTTCCTGGTCATTTAATTTTTTTGCTTTTCATTTTATCTTCAACTTTCATTTGCATTCCCAGGACTACCTCAATCATGTTACATTGAGCCTAAATTTCATGACAAATACATGCATGTTATCAACTAAAATGGAAAGAAATGATGCCATACCAACGAAATTTGCATAGTACTTTCTGTGTCCAAGTGATTTATTTCAGTACCTGTCCTGTGACAAAGTAGCATTTTTATCTAAAGGCTCCGAACGTTTATCAGTCAAATCCTAAAAATTACGAGAAAGTTATCGCAGTTTAGTCACTCAAAGTGAAGTTTATTACATGTACATAAATTTCATCCCGATTTTTTTTCAATTGTGGTAAGAGTTGTAGACCGTTTTTAATGCTCGTGTGGGTCAATGTGACCAGACTGTCATTGTGAATCGAGAATTTTGTCTCATATAAATTATGTATAGGAGAAATGAATACAGACGCAGGAATATTTTTGAATTTTCGAAAACTTCCAAAGTAGGGAACTATTTTAGAAATATAAGTCACATTGTACATTATTTTTTGTCAACAACAGTTACACAATGTATCAAATTTTCCGATCAGTAGAATTATGCATTGATATGAATCTAAATCCGCATTGTTCTGAAATGCACATCAACTTGATTTATCTTACTACAAAGCCCTCGAGTATTTGTAGACATAAATTATAGACATTTATAAGTAAATTATCACTTGTGCTGTCCCACTATCTGTAAGTCTACTTATTCCGAAAGATCCCTAGAAATAAATCCAATAAGCCTTGGTGAGAAAGTTACCTTTGTCTGTTGCAAATGATAACAAAATTCTCTTATTTTGACAACACACACCAGAAATTCGTTCCATGTTTATGCTTGGTGTTTGGTAAATATTAAAGGTTCCTGATAGAATTTCAGTTAGCAAATAATAATTTGTTTACCATTCCTTTGTTAGTTTGCTTCAATTGGCGTGTATTTTGATACACTGGTTGTATTCTAGTATCAAGCCTTGAAGAATTCCCGATTCACTATGACAGTTACAGTGCAATTTGACAAAACGCAGGACCCTGGTTTAAGTAGAGAAATTACTTATTCTTGCCACAAGTTAATTGAATTTTTATGTCAATGTCATATTACGAGGTTAAATGATTGATTAGGATGTTTAAAATTACTGGTTAAGGCACAAGATATATTTATAAGTACTTAGATAAATTAAAAGGATAATTGCAAGTGTCATCGAAGTTAATGTCGCACTGACTGAAGGAAAAATGTCCGTAATATGTGCATGTACAAAATTCTCTTATTTTGATAACATACACCAGAAATTCGTTCCATGTTTATGCTTGGTGTTTGGTAAATATTAAAGGTTCCTGAATCGTTTTCCTTCGTCCACAAAATTAGAAGTTCCGAAATTTGTTGTTAGAATTATGTCTCTTTGAGTTCTTGGACTATTTACGGCTTAAATTGGCAATTTTGAAAAATTATGTTGCACTGTAGTTTTCGTCATCAGTACTTTTGAGTACTTTTCAGAAGCTGTTATTTCAAATTTTTCCAACCAATTAAAATGGGATTCTTACCAAACTGTCCACATCAAACCCAGAACAAATATAAGTGACAAGCAGAAATTCAATATTTATTTATAGGAAGCAGAGCCAATGTATCATTGTGAGATATGTGACATGCCATATCACAGAGTCACAGATAGTATGGCACTCTGATGGAGCCCACCTTGTTTTCAAGATATTTCTTTCGAAGACGTGTTAATCAATATGCCTCCAAAATACTTTAAAGGACGAATAGTCTGTTTTTGCTTCTGGATATTCGTTATCCTTGTATAAATAAACAGTCAAACAAAAGCGCAAGCCAAAAACGACTCCTGACTATCAGATATTGAAAGGTCATATCAGAGGTTACCAGTTAACGGCTAATGGCAATCAATTTTAAAGGTAGAATTCTATATATTTTTTCAAAACTTGCATTTTTATGAATGAAAGCTTTTCTATACTGACTTGAATTAACACTTGTAAAATCAGATAAAAGACTGTACGAAAATGTGAGTAGGTGCAATATTATCAATACATGTATTTGTGTACGTGAAAATGCATTCACTAATCAGCAGAAAAAAGTCAAGGACAATGTCATAAAGATTGTAACTCTTGGACTTCCGCAGAAGCAGTCCAAAGTATTGTGTATCCAAAAACTTTTAAACCTCAAAAACTTCAAACTGTGTGTGTGTGTGTGTGTGTGTGTGTGTGTGTGTGTGTGTGTGTGTGTGAGTGTGTGTGTGCGTGCACTTGGGTTTTCATGCGTGCATGTGAGTATGTGTACAAGTCTGTTTGCAAGTGAACACCCGTTCTCGATATGCAATACCTTTGTGCACTTCAGAAACTTTCCTGCACTGAAAACGATAAAACAATCCGTTATTAAAATTCTGTAATGCACGCTTGTGTTACAATTGTTATCTCTAAGTAGCTGAATAAAAAGTTACCCGAGTGATAAAAAGGGTACTTAAATGCTTAAACGTACTTATTTGTGGCTGCTGTAAAACACCTATTGATCGTGACAAAAAAATTAACACTGAGAAGAATGTACCCGGAAAATATTATTAAAAAAGAATAAAGTTAGAACCATCAGGCTGCAGGTTACAGAAAAGGTGGTTTGGGAGATTTACAGGTGGGTATCAGTTACAGATCGCACCATTAATCACGAAGACCCTAGCATTATGCAATTACCTTTTTGCGAAATATCCCCCTTAAAGACATGACCATGTACTCAAATGGCAAATATTTTCTCACAGCAAACGGTACACCATCTTGATAGATTAAATGCTTTTTTTTAATGTTATTGCATGCATATTTATAATCCATTACATATCATGTTGTAGCCAATCTCAAAATAAACAACAATTTTAAAGTTTGAAACTTGCCGGCCATTTATTTCTTGAAATAAATTAATTTGTTTCAGCAGATGTCAAAATGGTCACTTTTTCCCTAATGCTCGCGGAGTCATTCCTGAATAAGTGATCTTTCAAAATATCTTCATTTCTTATTCTGCGAGGTAATAATAGTAATTTAAGTATCATAAATTTAAGCATAACTTCTTAATAAAATTATACCATATCTGACATAAGTTGTTATTGACTTTGACAGGTCTTCGAATTTTCATAAATGTTTTATTCCAGATAGCGCCGAAAAGAAAACCCTAGTTTCACTTTAGTTTTCAGTCCATAATTGTCTCAATTTTGTGTTCAGATTTAAAGCATGGTGCATACATATTTCATGAGCTGAAATTTTTACAAATACTGTTTTTTGCTCATTTTCAATTTTAACTATTTATGTTTGGTCACATGGCTTTACAAACGCCATTATGTGGTCTTAACTACTGTGAAGTCGGTGTGAGAAAGGTCAAAATTGCAAGGAATCCTTTCACTTAACAAAATCTTTTTCTTGGGACAGACCCAGTACAATGCACTGTAATACAACAGGTTGCAGAGAATTCCTTTTGTTGGAGACAAATTTTCGCTTCACAGGCTTTCCTTTCAAACAAACTTTACTGTGCATACTGGGTGGTGTATTGCACATGTGCAGTTTCTTTTGAAATATACATACAACTGTAGTTTTTCATTTTGTTTTAAACTTTAAATTACCGGTAGTGATCATTATAAATTTATAATATGATCAAAACATAATCGGCGGGAAAAGCATAACTTAAGGAGTTGCGGGGTTTTTATTCAAACTCACCGACTTGAACACTCTGAACTTAGACGCATACAAATGTACACTTATTTTTCTAAGTAAGGTCTTAACACTTTCACCTCCTCCACTACAGGGGGTCAGTACTGTCCGTGCATGTCCAACATGAGTGCCCAGTGTGGGCTATGACTGATTATTGATCCAGAAAATATTCATGTTTTTGGGAAGATGGATTTCTTTTGAGTACAAGGATGACGGGTCTCCAGCAGTTTGGTGATTTTCAGCTCATGACCACTGGTCAGGAGAGGCTAAAGGTCTACAAGAGAGCCTGATCGATCTGTATGAAGGTCGATATATGTCATGTCTGACACTTGTCACTCTTAAGCTCTTCTTTAAATCTCTTTTAAATATTCTCATGAATGCAATCTTTTCGCAATAAGACATAGGTGCGGAATTGCTTATATTCCCACCATGATGATTGTTCTGCACATTTTGTCTCTTGTTTTATTTTTGATTAAGTGTTTATTATGCATGTTACATTTAATTAGGCAATTACAATAATTCATTGATGTACGATATTCACAGTGAAGTTTGTTATTCCCTTGCCGAAAAATTGTGGGCTGAATTTTGCCACTTCATGCAAATATTGTATGCTGCGGAGATGTTCCTCTTTTCGAAATCTGAGAATGGAGATTTTTTATTTGCTTCGCCCAGGCAGAACAGGTAGATTAGGCGCAGAACTTTTCACTATTTTTGTACATAATAACAGTGACTTCAAAAGGACTATATTTAGTAATGAAACTTAAAGTCATTTCTAAGTTACCAATAATCTACCTAATTTATATGATTGAGCAGGTAAAATAAGTAAGAAACACCTGGAAGAATGATTAAAGTGATTCACACAGGAATTCTATTTTTCGCCTCATTAATTCTTACCGATACCAGGCTAGTATTGTTTACCGGTCCACAATCGTATCAACGATAACTTTTTTGACAACGAAGAGACATTACGCTACATTCCTCTGCCACAAAACGTAAACACTAAAACAATTGACTGTCTTGTTAGGCACTTGAAAACTTCCTTCAGTCTTATGTGATAGAGATCGCAAGGTTTTCGTCAGATTAATCTAAAACATCTCCTTGGCGATGTATTTTCTGTTGGAACAAAATGAAACGTTTGTTCGCAATTCTGTCGTGTGTCATGTTTACATAATCATACGGTACTTATACCTTAAACGACGAAGTCAAGATCGTTTTTACGAAGATCTGTCGGCAGCAAGAGACGGGAACAATTGAATGTCATCTCTTTTGCAAACAATGAAAATCACAATGTAGAGAGTATAGAAATTATACTTATCTATAGATGAGTCATATTTTTACATAGAACAATTAATGAATCCACAGGGGGATTTTGTTATTAACTACTAAAAAACATCACAAGTATCAGATGCTCCTGCACCACAATGATGTAAAATTGTTATCGACAAAATCCACAGGGAAAATGTAATTAGTGCAAGCCCTTCTTTGACGATTCAATGTTACTGAGGGAAGAGTTGAATTTGCTAATTATCCAATGGAATGTACAATCAAGGCGTATTGAATGAAAACAGCAGAGTGGTTCCAACAAATTGCACATTCTTCAGTGTAATAATTGTCCAAAGACTGATAATCTTGTAGACTGGTTAATCTTTTCTAAAATAATCTGAAGTAAAATATTTTACACAATTACTTGATATCTTGAGCTTGATGATATTTCGGTATTGTATATTAACCGTCAATTTTATTGAGGTTTTATGAGAAAAATTAGGTCTAATACCGTTACGATTATTACTTATTTAGGCATCTACATTCTTCCTTATTTCTTTCTTTCTGATAAAAAGGAAAAAAGTTACTCACAAATTGTCTTTGTTCAAAAGACACACCGGCGACTTTGATATATAAATAAAAAGGAATTAGATCTATCACAAAAACGCTTGGAGACAAACGTCAAGATATGGACCCTATCTCTAGGTGGTTGTAGTCCGTTTGTCTACAAAAACATTTCAATAACATTCTTTTTGGATTGAAAGTTGATCTTGGTTGATAGTTAGGACCTTTGAAAAAGACATGGTGTCATCCCATAGTTAATCTTTGATACAGCAGTTTGTATAAAAAGTATGTTTAGCCATAGGTGTTATGAAATTGAGAAGACCTGATGAAAGATAAGCGAAACATATTTTGCATTATTCTCTGAAATAGATCTGCTCGCATAAAGATGACCCCTGTAGACTGACGTGAGTCAGAAGTTTACTTTCGTCCCATCAAACCAGGGCAGAATTACAGGTATGTCTTTCACTCTCCAGGGTATGCTTTACACCCCAATAGGTATGTCATCGCAGCTGTGGGTATCCCTCAATATCTGCAGGTGATCCAGGAAGATTCATGGATTTAAAGACCTTAGAAAAAGTGACTTCGAGGATAATCTTTGACCTCATGATCTTTGTCTTCGTTTACGACCATGCTATCAACTAGAAATTCAAGAATATAAACACTTTGCTACTCACTTTGTTGCATTGTATTCTGTGGTCAATATCGAGAATGCAAAATCGCCAGTAATCACTAATCGGAACAAAGAAAATTATTGTGTCATACTTCTCTGGTCTGCAGACACAACACATCAGATAGACCAAACATTACCGCATATATTCTGATAAAGACTATCTGTTTGCAAACTCGGGTCACCTATTTTCATATTGTGAGGAAACCCAATACAAAATGTTGCAGTAATTTACCCAATTTAGTAAACAAGTTTGTCAAATGGTACATCATAATAATTGGCCACCCGGATAAACTTTATTTCTAAGTGTAGTATTAGTCTTGCCCATGGATTGCGTTAGAAGCGTTTGCTATAATTTAAATAATTTATTATTAAAGTTCAAATACCATCATACCCATCTCAAAAATGACATAAAATTGATGCATCAGCCAATTTTGCAGCTACAGCTTATAAGAATCGGTACAGGAGTCCATCTTCTCCAGGTGAGCCAGAAAATTGCACGTTTTTATTCGATTATGCATGGGAGGTACCAGAAACCGCATGATACCTAAAATATTAAGCCCATTTTACGATAAGCAGCTTCTTAAATTCAGTCTAGACATATTTCCTGAATTCCATGAAGTGACCTACCAAGTGTCAGAAATGTGCTAACTAGCAAGCCAAAATCTCCTATACAAAGTAACGAGATAACCCCTGAGTACCAAAACCACAACAATCTGATTCACACTTAGGTTTTAGTTACCAAATCACACTCTAAAAAGTCAGACACATTTTATACGTTTGATGCTGTGTTCGCAAATTAAGCCTCGCTCACATTTTGAGACTTCTGAAAGCTGCTTTAATTCTATTGTTTGGGCTTGCTATTTCAGATATTATCTCTCCGTATCTGTAATCAGTATTCTAGTTCGAGCATTGTCAGGGATCTTATAGGCCTATAACTGAGAATAAAGCTGCCAAATATTCTTTGAATCCATACCAGAAGCCGGGTGATTGGCTTACAGCTCCAGGAATAAATCCCAGAAATGTGCACATGCACATTTTGAGCCCTTAACCTGACTTCCTGTTTCTTACCGTAATACACTTGAATGTTGTGTCACTGCGTTTTCAGTTTGCACCAATTTTTCTATCTGAAGAGTTTTCTTTCTTTCTTAGCGCATTGTATACATTTAACTCAAATTATGTGGCCATAAAGTAAATTTCATATGGGAGTCCCTAATTGGCCAGGTAATTACGAGATTTTAATGAAATGTGAATTCATCAGTTAACATCCTTTTTTAATGCAAAGAGACATTTTGTCACTTTTTATTTTATTCCCTGGTGACAATCCAGCTGTGACTTGCAAAGTAAACGTCGTTGCACTTAAAGTAATTATGTATTGAAGTATTTCATAAACTGTGCACACCTTTTAAGGGCACTTTAAAAAAGGGGTCTGAAATAAACAGCGATGTTTTGCAATGTTGCATTAACCTTTCTGGACGTCATGCACTTGAAGTGGAATTTTTCTTACATAACAAATAGAAAGTACGCAGAAGCCATCTGTTTGCAAATTTCATGGGCAAGGTTTTCTTGTTTGGAACATATTGAAGTAATTCTAATTTCGGCTAAAGAGTCCCTATTATAAACTTCTTGTTTTAGCGATCTCTTGAACAGTCAATGATCGTAGGAGAGGAGCTTCCTGGAACTACGGTTACGGCGTTGCGGTAAATTAGATCGTCTAACCGACGAATGTTTGTTATTCTTTGTCGAAAAAATACTCTTTACTTTCTGAAAGATAAACTTCCTTCACAAAAACATCTCCTGTGTAGGTTGGCAATTTTCAGCTCATGGCTTTCGGTCAGAGAACCTCGGGAGGGACAAAACTTTGCAAGTAACTCTGATCGATCAATTATAAAAATAAATGTTGTAGGTGTCATATCTGACAGTTTCCACTCGTAACCTCTTGTCTTGGTACTTGTATGTCTCAGCCAATACATACGCACTATTATGACATACATTTGTAAACTTTACCTCGTACAGGTTGTTTTTGCAGTGAATAAAGTTTCAAATCCCTGGACTGAGGAGCATAGTGCTCAGCTTTATTTAATATGTCTTCTAGCTAGCAAAACAATGCAAAGTAAAATCCCTTATGAAAAATATTTATGCAAAAGATTTCTTAAAAATTGTTTTCATATGTGATTGACAAACAAATTAAAGGAAGCAGACCCTAATAATCCAGTCTGTCTGCAGGATTAGTACAGAGTCCGGCATTTAAGTTTCCATAAGGAAACGTCTAATAACATTATTCTTCTTAATCTTCAGTCGTATTTATTTAGCCGCAAGAATTCCGAACAGAAACCTCAATAAGTCCGTCTACAATAAGAATCATAGGCTTCACATGCCAAGTCATTACGTAAAAATAGAAACATTCTTTGTGTAAATATCAACATATTGTCCCGTGACAGGAAAACGGAAAAGAAATTATCACATTATCTATTTCTATGTCAGTAAAAATATTTAAGTAATTTCTTGTACAGTGGCCGGAGCGTAATTTTCTAACGTCAATCATCTTGGTTCCGTAAACTAAGCATTCCATTTTTTTCAGACGGTAGACATGTAATGGCCTATTTTTAAACACTTGACCAATTAAATATGTAAATCTATGATAACCCAAAGTTAATAACACGGATTCTTGTCCAGTTCATATAAACAAGTTGATAAGTTTGTTACAAGTAAACAAAACGTGTTCTAATTTCCAATATGACATTTTCATGTCAGCTGAAATATGCTTCTAATGCTTACAAAAGAGTAATGAAAAACATCGTCCATAGTTTTCATACTTTTTATTGAAATCTTTATGCAATAAATAACATTTCATGGAAATATTTATTGCATACACATACTGGAAACGTCTGCCACAATATTACATTATACAAGAATATTATCATTGCAAATTCTGTACACTATGTCACAAATAGCTTGAAGATTGTTACCATTTTTGGTTACATGCATGACTTGATACCGGGTAACAAACATTACACAGAAAATTAATAATTAGAATACGTAGCTCTAAGCTTACCAACGTTTTTAAGTCGGAATTAACACACGAGTTAGAACTTCATATTTCAAAAGAATATGTATGAAAATCTGCAAACAATATATTTCAACAAACATCCGCATATATTGGGCAAATGGAACTAACATGAGTAATCATATCATATGCCCAAATGGGAAGGGTCAACAATTATTTTGTAAAAATGTTGTTCAGTGTTGGAATAAACCATACACGTTAATAAACCAATTTGAATTTGAATTTGAATATCAATCGAGAAGTTCGATTCTTTTAAAGTTGATATCTAAAACTTTAGTAAATTTTACATTCAGCAGCCAAATATTTGTAGTAGTGGTTACTACCATTATCTAAAGTTAATGGACCTATGCTATTAGGCCTATTTAGAATTTTAACGTTACGTTGTGCTTGTTTCTCTCCGTCCTGCAATTTTTGCGACATAAGTACAGATGATATGTTGTAAAATTTGTGCGCCGTATTTCAATCGTTAAGAAAAATGTCCACGATATATTTTCACCAATGTTTGCATTTGTTCATTTTGATATGATTTTGCGTTTTACAAGCATTTTTAAAGTAAACCTTCGCTCACTATTCGATTTGTTAAGATCTCCTGCATGAAATTAATTTTATGCACATACATACACAACCAACATGGAAAAACGTCTTGCACTATAAAGAGAAATGAAACATAAAACGTCAGATTCGAAACAAAAGAGTAAACTAGGTATGTACATGACTAGTTTAGAACTATGCCTGTGTGTATCGTACACAGACAGACAGAATGCAGTACTCATTAAATGAATAACAGTGTATAGATATCACAATAAACACGTATTACCTACAATTATGATTGAGATTCATCTCCGAAATATACATGTTTCTAATTTAAATGTTTGTGTATGCAGTTTTCATAAATACTTCATCCATTGCATCTGTTATGCCTTGAATTTGATGCACATACCCGGCTAATTATTATGAATTTAGCAAACTGATGGATATGTTTAAAATATTGGGATTTTGGCACATTGAAGAAAAAGAATTCTACTGTAAAAACTATCAACATTCTCTCATCTCTTGGTCCTTAATAAAAATTTATGCTACTTTTTCCTGAGAAGGGATAATTCAAATATTTTTAAAAGCTATGTTTTCCACGATCGAACTGTTGTATGTGAAGAAGGTTATTATGCTATTGGGAAAGCACGGTGACTTTAGCTCTACGCTTTACTTCAATAGAAAGGCACTCCATGTATCGAGATGCAAGATAGATGCACTAATTTATGTGTTAAACATCTAATAGATATCGAAGGTCCATACAAATGACCACTTAACTGAAAATTTAGTCCTATGTCATAAGTAAAAACATAACTTACCACCAAGCCAGTAAAAATTGTCTATTACACATCCCCTGCAAGATGTTTTCAGTCGTGTTTGTCTGTTCAGGATCTAATTTTCGAATATCTTAACAAGAAGCTTCCATTTTGCTCGGTAGATTTTGATATCTGGGTCAAGTTTTAGGTTGATGTCAATTGTAATTCGACAAATTTCGTCAAATATAAATACAAAAATACCTTAAGTTTTAGGTTAAGGTATTTTTTTTGTATTTATATTTGACGAAATTTGTCGAATTACGATTGACGTTATATTACCGACGCCTGGATCATGCCTTCCTATGCTATCTGGGTACCAGATTAACACATAAACACACAAAGTCGTCTATATTAACTGATTACAACTTGAATTTTCCAACAAAAATTCTGAATCCAGGTTTAATTAAAAACAGCATTACTGATACCAACACACTTACAAAAAGTTTAAGACTAAATAATGGGATATAGGATTATGAGTAATACTTAATCAAATCTAAATTTTGAGACTTGTTGATCATTTTGCTTTTAAGGTGTCTACACAATATTAATGCACCATCAGATCATATTTTTCCACACAAAACATGATGCGTATTTTGGAAATATTCCTGAGACCAGAGACTCCTATACATTACACTTAAAATGCTTCACTGAGGCACATAAGTTTGTATATGAGAGTTTCAATAATGTATCTATAAATCTAGAAACACATTAAAAGCTTATTGTTCTGAGGTTGTATTGTAGAAATATAGTTGGAGCAGTTCCCCAGAGTATGTATTCACAAAAATACATAATTCCTTTCATTTCTCCTTTGCAAGTTACCAAGCCTATACCAAGTATAGACTTTTCAGTCACAGATTTCATTGTGGATTCCACCTTGGAATGTGATATCGCATGCATAGATGAATCTAATGTTTAGATCACCTAACTAGAATCTCATTCCGGAACAGAAGTTTCCATAGACATCAACATGGCCCCACTCACTCACACACGTGTGTGGGCCATGTCCTAGTTTGCTGTTAATATCTATGGATGTTTCCTAACATGTGGAAGTTAGCTCGGTGCTCGAGACTTTTTCAACTGTTAAGAGACCGTCAGAGCCCAGAGGGGTGTGGCTGCTGGAATCGCGACTTCTGGACTTCATACGGCTCGGGATCCTAGGGTGCTATGTTGTTGCGTAAATGTTCCGTGCTCAACGAACTGAAACAAAATAGAAAATATTCGTATTGCTAGAAATTTGATTACACAACATTTTATAACTGTTTCATTTAGCATCAATCAATCATAATTAACTCTTATTAACTGAACACAGTAAAGTCTGCGAGAAGAGAAATGTCTAAATTGCAAGGAAATCTGTCCGGGATGGGGGTGGATGCATGACTCGAAAGAGTCGCGGCCCAACTCGATTTTAACATGGTGCAGGGGGCCCGGGCCTCCTCTTGACCTACCCCCCCGGCCAGGATCGACAACTGGGATTTTTTCTCTTTTAAGGGGAACGTGGAAGCCTCTCAGGCATATTTATTTTATTTAACTAATAGTTTTGTACTAATTTTGTGGTCTATTTACTGGTATACT
>JBCAUI010461949.1:0-13804 GCA_038406195.1 Haplosyllis anthogorgicola
GAGCCACCCTGGCAAGGATACAAGCTACCTTGTCATTTTAAGGGCTTTCAGACTGAAAATAGAATGATCCGGGACTAATTCAATTCCCTCGTGTTATTCCAATACAAACTGTGAACATGACCCTTTACTATCTATTTGAAATAAAAAGCCACTTTGCGACAATTAAATTCTATTCATACAGGAATGCTACATTATTATAAAATAGTTATTCTTTAGTTGAGTATTTTACTTTATATGCTGACACCTTGTGAAGAACTTCTTGAAATGGATTGCATTTTGTTTCAGTGTAGGATTCTGTTACTAAAATATCTCTGAGAACAATTATTACTTTAAGCATCTGCAATACTGTTGAAAACCATTACACACTTGTTTGGTCTCTGACTAGAAATGTCTGCGAAGTAGTGCCCGAGTGCAATTTTATTAATTTTAGATTATATTTTATTGTTTTGTAACATCATTGACTGTTTAAGATTCCCGGAGTGTTTTAGGGTGTTAAGCCCTTTAAGAACTCACTCAACATAGGTGTGAGTCATCACCTGAAAAGGAGAAGACTAGGGTCTTCTGCACTGTAGTCTTTAAACAAGTGCTAATGAAGTCTATTGTGCATTTAGTTTCATAACTGTATAAGCACGTTAAAATATTTTGAAAAAGCATTGTTTATTTGAAAACATGTTATGTTCAGTCATATGTTGTTCCATAAAATGTGTGTTACATTATGATACGAGTCTTTAAATAGCCATAACTCACTGCAATCAGGTCTCACAGCTTGTTGTACTGTGTAATCATGCATGCAGACAATAACAACAAAACCATCCTTATAGTTGTATTTATTAACCACCTATTTATTGTCTTATGATGTGCTAAGGTCAGAGACCTTTCTTTCAGTCAGGTCAGAGCATTGGTCCAAGACTTAATAGTATTGTTTTTATTGACTTAATAGTATTGTTTTTATTGTCTGCATGCATCCATGTATTGCACAGCATAACAATTTAGCCAGATATCATTTGGAAATTCTGTGAACTAATCTCCCAGAGTCGTGTAAAGCCAGTGACGAAGTTTCCACTGGTTGGAACTATTCCTAACTGCCGTACCGGTTAATGGAACGCATTGGAATAAGACAAAGACATCCTTTACACACAACTATTTTATTACTACAAGACTACCAGAGATATAAGTCGGATCTCTTCAGCTGCTGGTAACTCACTGAGAGATGTACAGGTTTCAGCAGCTGTAATGCTGTAGGCGCTATCATGAATATTCATTAACTAATTAAGTAGCTGCTGCTGCATTGCACAGAGAGTGTGCGTGCGTGTTCCAAGTATTTCTTTGTTACGTGAAAGTTTTACTGAAGTTGGAAATCGAATTAATATCACAACAAAAATATTCTAATTAAAGAACGTATCCTAATGTATTGTATTCTATTGAATTGGTAACAATATTGCTAAACAGATTTCGAATTGTGCAATCGGAACAGTATTTCATTGTAATTCCTACAAGGATTAGATGCACTTTATTCTGAGCTTCACATGATGTATGCTCCACCACATAGTAAACCAACAGAATAGGGTCATCCTTCCGTAGTTCTATTGTTCTACTGACACGAAGGGCGGAACCCAAGTGAAACTGAAACTGAAAACGATGTATATTTATTCGGTTACATGAAATTGTTCTTGTAGTTGATTGAATCAATCCAGACTCACTTTGTTGTTTAATAACAACAGACGGCGGATGGAATGTAATGAGGGCATCCATCCATCCGCCCGTCCGTTTTCAGTTTCAGTTTGCTTCAAAACAACACAAACTGTGAAACATGAAATGACTTTTCTTTTCCTAGAAAATGGACTATTGTTTATGGACACTAACCAGGACAGACAGATGCAGAAATAAGAAACTGGAAAGTATAAAAAGTTCTCTGAGTTTATTTCAAGACTTGTAATTGAACGGCTTGAATGTCTCTCAATTCAAAGCAAAAAAGTTAGGCACTGAGCTCTCAATATAAAGCCCCAACATGAAATTTTGTTGTTCTGGTTTTACGATTAATAGCATTGGCGGATCCAGGGGGCGTGCCTCCCTACGGCCGATTTTTTTTGATTTTCATGCAGTTTTTGCCAATTTTCCCCCACCATTTTTTAAAGGGTTTTTCGAAAAATTTTGGGTTGGCGCCCCCCTACGGGAAATCCTGGATCCGGGCCTGAACAGATTAAAGAGAACTGTAATATGGGTGTTTCATTGTTCAAAACATGAAATGCCTATCAGTTTGAAAACGACAAGGAAACAAAAGAATTCCCTGCTGTGGTTTTAAATGTGCTATTGTTCTAAAACTGATTGGGTTTCATGTTGTGGCAAAATGAAATACACTTTGACCTTTTCCCTCGTGGAATATATCAAATACAAATCCTTTAATTCCCAGAACACGTATCAGAAGTTTAACAAAAGTTCATCAAAAACACAACTTGAAATTCTCCGTTCTCTCCTTTGTTCTCTTCGTCCTTCGTTTCGAAAATGATAAGATTTCTGCGTACTGTATCAGCTTGAAAACGTCCAGAAAAAAATCAGGAAATAAAAGAATTCCACGCCATGCTTTTGATGCGCTCTTGTTTCAGAAGTTACAGGAATTTCATGATTTGTATTAAAACAATTATAATTGTGCCTCACAACAAGCATTCAGCTCGTGTTCTGTGTCTCTATCACAGAAGCATCAATCATCCTGAAACAAGCGTTAGTACACTGGTAATCCGTCTGGTCGTCTAGTGGAGCATCAGTCACGCAGTCAGCGGAGCGACAACATCATCATCCGACGATCAATCACTGTCACTTGCGCGAGACAAAGACACTTCTTTTGTTTAGTTCAGTTTCGTTTAGTTAAAAAGACATGCAGCCTATATTTACTTTCGTCCCTTTTAAATTCCTTTCCGCTCCAGAAAATGTCTGATTGATTGAGCAGGTTACTATTTTGAGCACTGTGGCCTTCATGTTGGAATATTTTGGTATCTGCATGCATCTTGAATACATACCCCGATATGCAAATGACATCACACTTATAACATCACTCTTGCACGAGGAAAATTTTGTGTGACAAAAAAATTGCTTGATCTTGCACAATAAGAATGAAAAAAACCGCATATGCGACGAAGGTTAACAAAGGCTACACACTAAATATCCCTGTCAGTAAGGAAAATCGATAGTGAAAGTTTACACGCGTGGGGTAAATACTGGCGTTAGGATACTGGTCTGTAAATACAGACCTCCCCTAGGCAATAGTGACACCTTCTGTCAATGTTCAGCTGACCAACCTCAGTGCACTCACAACAAAACCATAACATAAACACAGTGTTGACAATCAGTCCATGACCCCTGCACATCATAACATTTGACAATTGAGACAACTGGTAGTCAATCTATTCATGTTGTGACCTGCAGCTATTTCTGTCTCAGCATGCACAGGTGTGAAACTGACCCATTCAGCCAGGTCAAAGTATTGATCCATGACTTCAAGGCTTTGGTGTCAGTCTATTGTCTCTATGTTATTGCCTGCATGTATCATTGCATACACTCAACAAATTGGCCTGACATCTATTGGAGAATCTGTGAACTAGTCTCCCTAGAGTCAAAATATTCTATTTAGAGGCCGTATCCTAATTTGGTGGCCTGTCCAGTCAACACTTAGTTATACGCTAAGGGCTCACCCAGCAGATTTGTCAAGTTTTCACGAGAATATCGAGCTGTGACACGTGCAACGTACATTTGTGTTGAGCTTATGTCCTAAAACCACAAGAAACATTTTTATGAGTTGGGAACGTTATGATGTATACACCGTGCGACTATTCTGGTAAAGAAACGATTCTATTCAGTGAAATTTGAAGTGCACTTCAAGTCTGTTCTGGTCAGCAGATCCAAATCGTGAAATCAAATGTGAAACGTACAGAAGATTGAAGCTGAGTTTCCACCCCTTCTCTGGGCCAGTATGTAAGGGGAGAGGGGGCAGTTCATTCTTCAGTCTTCAGCCAGGAGTCACAGCATGGATCATTTGTATTGGCAATGTACACACAGAGGTCTTCACTCCAGGAGAGACAATAAGAAAATGACCAAGATTTGCATAGGCTGTCTTTTATATAGCCCCTGGAGAGTTGAAAAGTGGCATTTGATCAAACATAATTGACATTCACACCTTTTGCAATACTGAAGACAGTGCACAAATCATTTATTTGCAACTTGGGAAGGGGTTTCATTTATTTTTTTCACTTTCCTAAAATTCTGAGTACTTATAACGGAAGCTCAGTTTTAAATGGTTACTTGGAGAGTACTTGCTGCCTTCACAATGCGAAGCTTGTTGCCATGACGCCAAAACAAATGACGTCACTAGTGACTTCATAATTTGTGAACACATCACCAGGATTTCCAGTGTCAGGATTGCGTCAAAATAGCACAAACTCATCACTTAGCTACCTGTTGCTCAGGCAGCAAAAAAGTTCATGCTGTGCTTTTGATGTGCTATTGTTTGAAAAGTGATAGAAATGTCATTATTTGAAATATTACAGGAAAATTAATGCAGTACGAATGCACCTTATATTTCTTCTAAGTAGTTTGATATTCTGTCACTTTTGTAAGCTCCAACATATTTTAATCTGTGAACCCCAGCTCCTGGAATGGATTTCATTTTGTGTCAATTGAATTCCGTGCGCTGTCTTTTGATTCGAACAGTGTAATATCATCTATTCAGTTGACCAGTAAAATTCAAACTCTTATTTCACGTTCTATTTTGAACCAACTGAGCAATAATAAAAACCAAAATTAATGGCTGGGACTATTATTTAATTGATTACATTTAGTATAATTCTACAGTGAACTCTTTATTTTATACGACTCAAAAACATGCAGCAAGATGGCAGATTCTACTGCATTGTTGATAATCTGATGTCTAATATAGAACTGCATTAATTTCTTTGCCAAACTTGCTGTTTTATTGTAGGTTAAACATCAGCAGCGTCCAACACACATCTGTGACTACTCTCTGATTGAAATGGCCCGATACAATGTATCTTCTGAGCTACCAGCTCAAGGCCAGTTCCATGGAACCCTCACCGTGGCCTTCAAGCTCAAAAATCCAAAGCCTGATCCGAAAAAGAAGAAGTCTAAATCAAACCCTCTGGGACGGGTGCTGTGCAGAAGTAGAAGGACAAAGAAGAGTGTTCCGCCCATGGATGCAGATGAAAAGCGAGACAGTTACAGAACATACAACATTGATGTTGAGATAGTCACAGAAGAAAGTCAGCAGGTACAAATGTTAGATTTTACAGCAGCGCTTCAAAATATTTGCATGACAGTTTCATTTTTGATGCAAAATCATCACACACAGCAAGATTAAGACAAATGTTTTTTATTTGAAAGTCTTGGCGAGACATGTTTTTGCCATGTTTGTTGACTATGTAGTACACTGAATTCGTATCAGAAGTTTAACAATAGCGCAACAAAAGCACAGCGTGAAATTCTTTCGTTGTCTCCTTAGTTCTCTTCGTTTCCAAAATGATATGATTTCTGTGTACTGAAGCAAATCAAGAAACTCCTATAAATTTCGGAACGGACAGAACAAAAGAGACAATACATAAGTTACATGCTGTGCTTTTTATGTGCTATTGTTCCAAAACTGAATAGAATTTCATGATTTGTATTTGAACGATTTCAAACTAATTAGAACGATATGTTCATGTATCTGCATCAATTTTAACAAAATGTAGTGTTTCGCGTGTGTAATACATCTGGGCTTGCAACAGATTAAGCCCTGTAACTGTTGCTGCAGCAGGCTTGCACGTGCACCTGCAGTACAGCAGCTATTAACCTATCAGCCAATCAGACGCAAGCTTATCCAAGCTGTTACAAACAGCTTCAATTTGAATTCAGTTCAGATTGAGACTTCCAACAAGCAACTTGTTTTGTAAAATGTTTGCAACAAATAAAGTACAATCCTTTCTCGGTTTAAAGCAAACCAATTGCTTTTGTTGTTAATCCGGATCAAGCTAAGAACAAGCTAGATGGCGACTACCACAAGTTAATACAGCGTGTTTTATTTTTCAGCTGGTTGATTTGACGTCGTCATCCACACCTGGTGGAGATGCAGTGGGAGCGACCGGAGAAACAAAACAACTCCCGTAGGTCATCACTTTCCGCCCGGGGTAACAGCAGCGTAGTATTATCGTAGTCATGTCAAAATGAAATAACTCAAAATGGAATACCTCAAATTCAAACGAATCGACAGGATGATATCTCATTTTGACGTAACTTAGCTATTGAGCAAATAATGTTTATCGCAAAACCAGAATGATTACACAGCAACCATAAGTGCTTTTGTAATACCAAAGAAACTTGTTATATATAGAATTTTGGGTGTAATAATAAAGTCACGTTGTCAGCCTTTAAACAACTGTAAAGTTCGTTATGGAAAGCGCACATTCTGTGATATTTAATGTCTTGTACAAAAATATTTACTTGTATGCACCCCAGAGAAAAGACGTTTGCAATGGATTTTTTTGTCACAATATTACAAAAATTTAAAAACTCATCACAAACTGTAAAGCACTTGAAAACGGGAGGGATGTATGAAAACGGGGAGGGTGCGACCACACATCCCGGGGGGAGGGGCTGTCAAAACACCCCCCACGTTTTCATAAACTCTCGAGGTGCCCCTGAAAATGGGGCTTCTGAAAATGTTACACCCACCTGCATCACACTTCTCTTTGAATAATGTTTTTAGCTTAAATAACAAAATAAAGTCTTAGGTTAGGTCCTGAAGAAATTAAAAAAAAACCCATTCTGATAGATACCTACCGTGTACTTCTGCTGCAACAAACCTGAGTCATGAAATGACTCAGGTTTTGTGAAAACATTTTCCTTTTGCAGGGCAAAAATATCCGAGACTTGTGATGAGAAAGTGTACTGTTCACATCATTGATGCATTTATCCTAAAGATCACATCCTAAAGTTTTTTTGTTGTTGCAATAATCATGGCAATTAATCAAGGTTTTTCCAAATTCTCCCTGCCTAATTGATGGCCGTAATATTGATAATAAACTATTTCTTGAAATCTAACCAGTTTTGTATATTTCAAAATGTTGGTAACAAACAAATTATTGATATTATTTATGTCAGTAAATAGTATATTTACTATTTCTAGTCACAAGTAAGTAACTAGAAATAGGAAATGAAATTAGCCTACATTCGGCAGATTAGGCAGGGCATGAATTGGGAAAAACCTCTATTCACTTACTTTAAAAGAATTAATTTCATTCAAATTGCATTTCACTTCCATATATTTCATTTCCTGTATCAAATAAATGATGAAACAAGTTGTCAGCATTTTATTTACATGGAAAAGGCTATTTGCTAGTAGGCAGTTAAGTCGGCGCATCTTTATCCCAGTAATTTTGTTTCAGATCGCAAATATTTGAGAAAGAATTCAAAATCATTTAATACGCGTTGGTGGATCCAGGGGAGGCGCCCCTACCCCGTTTGGCTGGTTTTTGCCAATTTTTGTCCATTGGGGGGAATTTTTCAAGATTTTTAGGGTTGGATCCTCCCTACGGGAAATCCTGGATCCGGGTCTGATGTGCACTAGTGGATCAAAGGTGTCCCGCAGGGTGCCTGCAGCGAAGCTTGGCAGCAGGCGCGGGGGGAGGGGGGGGGGGTTAGGGATTCCGTGTGCATGGCTTCAACGCCAAGAGAAGTTTCTTTTTTTCGAAACAATAGATTTATCAGAGCGTAAAATAGCACCTGTACACAGAAATCATATCATTTCTGAAAGAAGAGAACAAAGGAGAGAACTACAGAATTTCACGCTGTGCTTTTGATGCGCTATTGTTAAACTTCTGATACGAATTCCGAGCATTTCTGAGCACTAGGGATGTGTGGTGCCATCGCTGTTTTTGACCAAATTAAGTTAAAACTGCATGAAAAATCTCCGGCACCCTCCTAGATTCATCAATCTGACTTTAGTTGTGTGCTATTTCCTGGGTGTGTGTCCCTTGGATCCATTAATGAGTACACTGCTGTTTCGTCCAAAATATTGCAAATCCGAAGCTGCAGATTAATTTTTTATTCTTTTGGAAAAAACTGATTTTCTGTAATCTGCACACATCAGCTGTGGATCTAAGTGGGGGGGGGGGGCTTTAGGGGCCTTGGTTAAACCATGTTTATCCGCCATTTTGGACCCCGCCCTTGGCCTGTTGAAACATATTTAGCCACCATGTTTGGCCCCCCTAAACCAATTTCTGGATCCGATGCTGCACATACACATTAGAAAGGATTTGCACTAGGCACAGGTGTCATAAATGATTACTTTATCTTCTGATGTATCAATTGTATTGTGACATATTGCAGTTCTGAGAAAGTTCGTCATGCTATTTTGAGCAGTGTTTCTCAGAGTTAAAAATAGTTACAAACTGTTTGACCCTGTTGTCTGCAAGAAGTGATACATGACACTTTAACAAGCTAGACCAGTACACATTTCTAGATATTTGCGTAGAATTTGTGCAAAATTAAAAAATCTAATAAAATTGAATGGCAAAATTTTGGAATTTGTACCATAAATGACAGAGTGATTCCACCGGGAACTGTATGAAAATGAAGTAAATTTTGGCCTCTTGTTCCCCTCCCCAAATACTCAAGTCCTGCACAGATTCTCGAATACAAGCTCAGGAGGGGATCGGGGTATTAGGGCCTGCCCCTTTCATTGGTGGATCGGGGGGGGGGAGGGGAGGGCGCTCCCTCCTACAGCGGGAATTTTGTTTTCATTTTCATGCAGTTGTCACTGAATTTGGGTGAAAATATGAATGGCGTTACCCCCAGGGAATCCTGGATCTGCCACTGCCCTTAAATATGTTTATGAAAGATGGCCGCAAGTATTACAGCAATTGTTTCGAAGAAATATCTCGAGTCCCTACTCAGGCCATGCCCACTCAAAACGGCATCACCGACCTGACATAATCACAGTCAGCAATGACCTTGACTGACCGGGGCTTTGAAGAACCCACGGAGTTTCCGAAAAGCTATTTTAGCAATGATACAGTGGTTTTCACATGAGGCCAGTATTGGGAAGTAATTTTTTAATCAGAGGTGATAGGTGAAAATCAATAGATATCAAAACGTGCTTAACACAGCTCTTAAACTGATTGCTTACATCATAACAAGGAAATTGTTAGTTCAATTACAGTTCGTAAGCTAGTCGAGATGATTGTTATCTTTCTTGTGTCAAACACCTGCACTACTTCATCCATGTGGTAACAAGCAGGAATTAAATTCAAATTGAAAGATATAAAGTGGGCAGATTAATTAATAGTACGCAGTTCCATCTACATCTACCTACACGTTAACGTCTCTGTTACCATGGCAGCATCAAAACCTCAACAAACAGGATCACGACAGGTAAATATTTATCTAATGTTAATAAAATTATTTTCTTGATCAGCAGTGAAAAAAATTAGCAAAAAAATTAAGTTAAAAACAGAAGCAATTGGCAGAGTAGCTTCAATTCCATCTCCTATTTCGCTTTCAATTCCCAACATATTTGACCGCTGATGATCTTCGTTTAATTATCTGTTCAACACAATTCTTTATGACACACTGGTTTTATGTGACTTAAAAACGCACATCTTATATCTTTAAATTGAGCAGAGCGTCATACACTTTTTCTGTCGATGTTAGACAAGATAATAGACAATTATAATTGCTTTACGGCTACTGGTTCCATTTTCTTTCTACAATTTCTGCTTTTTGATAGCGGCTTGAAAAGTAATCTAACAAGAACGCCTTTCAATCAAAGGCTGAAATATATGTCTGTGCAAATACTCTTTAAAATGCCGTGAAAATTAAAACATTGAATAATTCATGAAAAAATATATAATTTACCTTGAAGTGACCTTTATCTTGAAATGACCTTGACCTCGTATATATTGCTCACAGATATTAGAACATATGATATTACCAGCTGTCAAAACATGGACATTTTTTATTCCTGTGACCTTGAATTTGACCCAATAATCTTGGTACT
This sequence comes from Haplosyllis anthogorgicola, assembly GCA_038406195.1. Lineage (NCBI taxonomy): Eukaryota > Metazoa > Annelida > Polychaeta > Phyllodocida > Syllidae > Haplosyllis > Haplosyllis anthogorgicola. The sequence goes on from JBCAUI010461949.1 coordinate 10,040, forward strand.
GAAATTTGACCAAGATATTTGTCTTTCGAATGAAAGACTATGTGGTCTTCAGCCTAAAAAAACCTTTCGGTTCATATCAGATGGCGGCACAAAATGACGTCATAAAATTCGACATTTCATTCAACATTACATTCGAAAAACAAAAAGCAATTATATATTTATAAATAATTGCCAACTTGTTTAAAGATGAACTTCCATACCAAAAATGTCGAATTTTATGACGTCTATGTTTTATGACGTTTTATGAAGTTTCTAGGTCAAGAGTTTCAAAAGTTGTAGCCTCGACAGACAGACAGACACACCGACAGACATTACCTTCCCGCATTAAAAGGGGGACAGATTGAGTCTTCAACCTTAGTATATTTCGAAACCTGGATCCAAAAGACCTTGGCTGCGTATTCACCCCATGTTAAATAGACAACTGCAAGGAGAGGGTTAGACAACTATATGTATGGGAGCTGAACTAACTTTTTTTCTGCTTTTAGAACGCACCAGAGCTGAGGGTTGTCCATGACAAGACATGTGACACTCAGTTTGTGCCCTGGCGTAGTCCAGGCTCCTGCATCATGAGTAACGGTGACGTCGTCATCTGGGAAAAGACCTCCAAGAAATCCCGCCCTGAGTTCCACTTTTATACTGCACAGGGACAAAAGACAAAGACAATAAAAGCTTTGTGCCAACATAACCGCGTCAAGATTCTCCCGGTAATAATTGAAAACACAGAATATCTTGCGGTGGCATGCCCACACTGCCAAGATATCAATCTTCGACACCTCACCATAGATACGGCAACGCCAGCATTCAGCAGTGATTATTGTGGACTCATGTGTTCTGGACCTGAGGGCAGGCTGTACGCAGCAAATTGCGAGGGCGGTAAAGATAAAAAATTCCCGATTATCGAGATCATCTGCAGAAGACAGCAATTTGCTTACGGGAAAGTTATTCCATCTCATATGAAGACACTTTCTGATATCTGCTATGTTCCTACTAGAGATATTCTGGTCTGCACAACCCACAAGAAAAATACTACTCCTGATGAATATTCGGACGATGAAGACGAAGATGAGGACAAAGAGGAGGATGAGAACAAGAAGAAGGATCCTGAAGAGGACATTGCAGTCATTCGCGCAGTGTCTTGCAAGAAAGACGAGCAAGTTTGGGAAGTGAAAGAGGTTGAAGGGATCCCTGTTTGTGCTAATGACGTGGTCTACTCCCACAAACATGACGTCCTGCTGGTAGCTGATGGGAGCAACCAAAGAATCATTATTCTACGACCTGAAACGGGAGAACATCTGCAGACGGTAGATATCAGTTATCATGTAGGGGCAGCTTGGTTTTTGCACCTCTACAGAGACCAGCTTGTGGTTGGCAGTCCCTCGGGTCAAAAAGGGAAACTTCAACTCTCATTCTATACTGTAAGTATGGATTTTAATTTGTATAACTGGACCTTGGGAGCACCCAAGCATCCCTTTAAACCACTTGAGAGCCCCTAGGCGCCCCCTCGAAGAAATCCCAGTTCCACCCTGCATCTGTTTGTGATTATTTCATACGAAAATTCAGGTTAAAGAGACAAAACTCCAAATTTCTAGAACCGATTATTTATAATATTTACATTTGTATTCTTGTCCAAGTATTTGATCATATTTATGATAATTTTTGCAGGTAACTGGCCAAGAAGGTACGTACAACATCAAAACATTTATTAAAAGTCACACAAGTGACGAAAATAAATTTTTAAAGAACCATTACCTGTTGTAAAATAAATAACACATACAACGAAAACAAATTCAAGTAAATGAGCACTGTTATAGTCTGCTTATGTCAAATTATTACAAAAAAGGGCATTAGTGTTTGTACAAGAAGTTTTTGGATTACATGAATTCAATACTGTTAATGTGGATTAACTACAATATGGCAACATTCAGTACACGGAATCCGTATATTCGTATCAGAAGTTTAACACGGCACCTCAAGTTACCTTATTCTGTGTAATGAGTTGCAGTCATCTGTATCATTCGTTTAAGAACCATTTTTGTTGTAGCAAATGTTTTGTTGGTAGGAAAATTGTAATGATGGGAAGGGAAAAAGAGTAGTCGAAACCAACACACAAATCAATAGAACTTTATGTTTACTTTACTCCTTGACTTTCTCTTTTAAGATCCTAATGGGTACATGGAAACAACATCCAATGGTGAGGCTGTTACCCTAAGTTCCCCTAAGTCAGACGTGTTCCTTCATGTTTCGAAAGGAGCTGTACAGGGGGCAGTGGTTGGACGAGTCTTTACTGATATCCAGCGGTTCAAGCATCTGATACCTGCGAGAGAGTGTGTCATCTCACCGATTGTCATGTTTGAGCCGAAATCGATGAAGGAGCAAGTGGATTGCAAAGGAAACCGATACTTCACTGTACAAATCCCTCATGCTGTTCATGACATAGATGATGTTAAAGCCAAGATCAGGGTAAGGTATGGGGACGTGTACAGAGGCAGTCTGCTGCTGAAGAAGGCATCCGCAAGAGCTGAATTCCCAAACCAAGAGGTTACGTATGAAGTAGACGACAACTACGTAACCATCTATTTTGGATTTTTAACCGGGTTCATAGTCACTCTTTCAGCCTCGAAGTGCTACAGCACCATAGCAAGTATCATGGTTTACGGATCTCTGAAAGGAACAAACGACAAAGGTTCTTGCGCTTCGCTGAAGTCCTTCCTCTGCAGCCCTCTCTACAGAATCAAGGATTTTCAAAAGGTACATCTTACGATTATTTACACGATTGCTTTCTACTGTAAGACTACCCATGGTCCAAGTGATTGAGAGATATGTTCCAAGGAAGAGACTGGTAAGTACATACGAACACTTATTGCATCAACAGAGATGTAGCTAGGCGGTTCCCCGAGAAAAATACTGCTAAATTATGGGATTTTGAGGGTTATATTTGTGGGCTATAAGGTGCATCATTAGTCTATCACGCTTTGCGTTGATAGACTACTGTAGACGGCAAGGTGGTTTTACTGTGAGCTCAAAAGTGAGGACGAGGTGTTGGGGATGGACCCCCCCAGGTGAGGACGAGGTGTTGGGGATGAGGTTTGGGGATGGACCCCCCCCCAGGTGAGGACGAGGTGTTGGGAATGAGGTCTGGGGATGGATCCCCCCAGGTGAGAATGAGGTATGGGGATGAGGTTTGGGGATGTTCCCCCCCCCCAGGTGAGGACAAGGTATGGGGATTGACCCCCCCCACCCCCTCCCCAGGTGAGGACGAGGTATGGGGATGAGGTATGGGGATGGATCCCCCCTCCAGGTGAGTTGAGGTGTTGGGGATGAGGTATGGGGATGGACCAACCCCCCAAAGGGAGGTGAGGTGCCACGTGACAGGCGACATGATATGCCACATGATAGACTTTTTACCCGGCTTTCCCAGGTAATTCCTCTCGTTAAAACAATTGAACAAAAGGTTAATTATTTAGGCATGGCACTGCCACACCATGAGGTGCATTCATGCATGATGTTGTAGCTCCATGTAATTTACACGCTCTTGTTTCTGTAATAGACATGAGATGATATAAAACAAATAAAGAAATAGCTAGATCAGGGTCGCAGGAAATCGTAGTTGATATCTGGGCAAAAGGTGGGAAATGGTAGCAAACAGCAAACAGGAAGTGATATCACTACGTCACGTGACCTATGATCCCCCCAGCCAATCTGGTATAAAACAGATGCATCCCATTGGAACCCTCAGAGGGACAGAGTCTGTTGAAGAGAGCACAT
>JBCAUI010462060.1:0-13804 GCA_038406195.1 Haplosyllis anthogorgicola
GCTTATATCGATATCCCGCTTATATCGATATTTTTTTCCGCGCCAAAAATATCGATATAAGCGGGGACGAGTGTATTGATTTATACCACATATCAATTCTGTATTGTGCATTAAGATGGCGATATCAGTCCCACAAAATGTTTCTCGAGTTTTCAAAATAATTGCGATCAGGCCTAGTAGAAAATCATTAAACTAACAAGGGATGTCTAATTTTTAAAATATTTTGCTGCTTTTGACCAGTTCATCTGTAGTTTGATTTAGTAGTAGGTCAAATTAATGTGACCGAGGGTCCCATATTGTAAAGTTGTGGTTTAGGTGCTGTAATTTGCTTTCAACATTTCAAGTCAAGAAACAAATATTTGTGACGTCAAACTTGTAAACCGAAGCACCAATAATATTTATAATAACTCCCTTGCATGTTCATGTTTTCATAAAATTGCACACTGCGTAATAATTTCTACGCGAATTTAACGTAAGTATTTACAGTACATGTATATTCTTACGTATTTTTACGTAAAAATCGTACAAATATTTATACACATGTGCCATACGTTTTATATAATTTACACAATGGCTTTATCGTGGTAATTAAGCAATATGTATATTTTATTAGCAAACTTCGAAACAAACATTTTCAGCATACAATGTCACATTATTTACACATTAAGTTACAACTTTCAATTAATTATTTTACACGCATCAGTGAGTATTATATGTAAGAACTGCATAATTGGCTTTATGTACATTTGTGGAAGACCACGTGAAATTCGTTTCATTATGGACTTATTCAAGCTAAGTTCTTGGGGGAAATTAGAAGAAATGATTTTACTCTAGAAATAATACGATTTACTATTTGAAAAATGTTCAATTATGGTTCTCTGGTATATTTCCAGCTCAGTACATCACTAGCATCAAAAGATAAACTTAAGTTACTCAATAAGAAACAATATAAAACAACTGAATGCTAATTAATAAGATAAAATTACGTAAAATGATAAATTACGCTTCCCTACACAAGCATTCTACACATTTGGCACAATATAAGATTATACCACACGTTCACGCATCTACTAAATTTTATTAATTCCAGAATATTTTAATTTTGTTTGCAGAGTCAATTGCGTTTGAACGAAAGTCTGTATTTTGACTAATTCCACTTGAACAAACTTTTACACTTTTTTTTTTTCAAAATTGCTAGTTCAAGTACATTTTTGCAAATTTACAAGAAACTGTACAATATTCCTGTTAACAATAAAATAGCCTAATTATCTTGACCTTCGTTAAAACACAAATAAGACACCACGGCTCTGACTCCATGAATGCCTTCCTGCCATTCAAAGTGCGCTTTGTTTGAAAATTCTCAGCTCCACATCAAGGTTACAGTGGTGACATTTCTAACTTAGTTTACTGCGTACATGAGCACTGCATCTACATTCTTTCCTTTTTTCTGTGTCATTACCTATGCAGCGCTTCAACTCTTACAATGTTTGGTAAGTATTTGGCCGTTACATATGTGTGGCCGCGTTTACATGCATTTCTAAAATGCTGACTAAATTTTAAAGACCGTGGGGTAACTTAGGAAGAAACGTCACCAGTTAACTTTGTGTCTTGAAACACATCTCATTCCGTTTCATCACAGGTTAGGCTTATTTTTTTAATCATTTGGATTACATTGCACTACCAGGATTTTCAAAGTGCGGCGATCGGAAAAAAAATAAAAATAAAAATTGAACTTTGCCCCTAAAAAGCCAAACTATTCGTAAATATAAATAAAATTTTGATTTTGCTTGATCGACTTTCGATGGATCGTGTCCGAGGCGACCATATTTTGCCATGTGCAACATATTTCAGCTGCCAAATGAGGGTTGTTTTTTTTTTTTGAAATACCAATTTCAAAGTGCGGCGGGAAATGTAATCCAACCAATTAAATAAAAAAAGCCTTACTGTCGTTGTAATGACGAACTGTTAAGAACGTACAGAACATGTACGAAAACCACACACCTTTCACACTGTCAACACTGATTCACTAACTTTTCGTCGCACGGCGCTACGAGTAGATAGTAACGACTTCTTTACCACTCCCTCTGACCATCAACACCCGGTTCAAGCCTTCTGTAAGAGCTTCCAAATACTCCATATCTGTGTGCAATCCATTAAGGGCAAGTACAACAGTAAATATGTGAAAACTTTAAAAAAAGAAGTGGGGACATTGCTGACTTTGACTGGAATGCTTAAATGTTGAATTTCGGCAAAATTGTCACATCCTAAACTTACTGATTAATTGGATCAATCACTTACTGATCAATTTTCTAAGGCACCCAACCAAATGTTATTGAAATATCTATACAATTAGCCTTTGCAAAATGGCCTCTCCAGTTGGTCTAAGACTAATTAGTAAAATTTGATAAATGCGTAAATCTCCATAAAAATATCTATTTTGTAACCATATTATTAATTTAGAAATAAAAATACATTTGAAATTATATCTCTTCGCACACACATGTTAATGAGTTGCATACTCTACACATTTACACCTATGTTAACTAATTAGTAAAAATCTCGATTACATAAAAGGATACAGTTTTCCTCTGCTGAGAGTTTAGCGGGCGGAGCTGGGAAGTTGATAATAACAAGATCGGCGTCACTAGAATGCGACCGGATAGAGTTGTTCAACTTGACGGCCGTGTGCATCCTCATCAGTTTGCCTTCAGCCCTATGCGAGGGAATAAGAACATCTTCAGTAAACTAATATGAACTTAGAAGCTAACTGAAGAGGCTCCAGCTTGATGGCTTATATACCAGCTGTTCCCAATCGCATCAAGATAGAAACTGGATAATACAAGATCATAATGCATATGGCAACTGAATAAATTTATATTGATATAAATAGATCTAATAAATGTGGAAATATAAAGTAAATTTATGTGAAATAAATGAGAAACAATCCTTTCTTGAGTAAGTGTGTTCAAGTGTACGGTACTCACAGTGAGATTCGTTTCGTTCCAGGATGCGGCGGTGCTTTCAGTAATTCATTCGCATCCCTTGGAGTGAAGGTAAAATGCACCATTTTCTCTGGGTCCTCCTCAACTGCAAGACTTACTGATGCACCTCCTGCACAAATAAAAATGCGACGACAGGCATCATTGCTCAATTTAACGGGTCTAATTTTTTAGATCGGCTGTTGTCTAGATGAAGTCGCATCGCATCGGATAATGACTACAAAGTTAACTGCTCAATTGCTGGCTAGGTGATGAGCTTTTTATATGTTGTTACACTTGGCACCCAATTTCTAGTGCCACTTGAAATGGTGTCATAGCATAACATGCAGTATTCACAAAATGTCGCTCATGGATACCGAAATAAAGGAAGCAATTGCCACTTTGTACACTTCCTTTTATAACGTATACATCGAAAGGGCTAGTGCAAATCTTATTTACTGAGTGCAGACTAGGTTTTAGCACTGGCAGCACAGTTGGAAACTAAATTGTACCACACGTCAGCATCAGATGTGCAGGCAATGCAGAAAAAATAGCATTACCTAGATGACTTATAGTCTGCAATTAACCTTGTAATCACTGTACTTGAAAAATCATGAACAGTACCTGCTTCACCATTGTTTGTTTTATTTTCATCTGTTTTTGCGTCTTCTGATTTCTCTTCCTCAGTTTTGCCCTCTGGTTTCTTCTCGTCATTTTTGTCGACGATCTCATATTTGTTCGTTTCCTCGTCTATTGAGACTGTCACCTTCAATCATAAAAATTGCTAGCTTTAGCAATGAAAAGAACTCAAGAAATAATCTGAAAGTAACGCAAAACAGTGCATTGATTATTATTAAAATTGTCTATTTTTTTAAGTTAACCTGCTTGAGAATTTTTGGCCTATAAATTGATATCCTGTATAGTCCCACCCTTGTTCCTATTCTTCTAATACACAACTGCCCTTGAGCGTACGTCTATGTCTGTTAGTAACAAAATGCTATGTTTTCCTTTTAACAGAGATGCTTGAACTGCTTCTTCTAAAACCTTACTAAGCCTAAACACATAAAAAGTATCACATACATGGACACAAAGCACACCACTTTCATTCATTCAACAATCAAAACCTCTCACCATACTGTCACTAAATTCTTATATCTATAGTAAATACGTGTATTTACAATAGAAATCTCTAGGTTCAATACATAGTGTCACAAAGGATAATGTGGGAAAACACTAAATATTCTGCCTGTCCCGTTAGTATCTAGGAGCTTCTAGCTGCCTTATTTGTTTATAAACAATATTTCAGCTAATCCTTTTTGGGGATGACAACTGTAATTGTGTAAAATTTGTTTTCAGATATACATCTAAACTTATGATACTAAATTTATTGTTGTATTTGAATTGTTGGTTTTTAATGAAGAAATATTTTCAGTTTAGATGTGTATTTAATTGTAAAACAAATTTTACACAATTTAATCTTCCGTCCCTAAAAATGGAATAAATTAAATATTGTTTGCAAACGGACAAACCAGCCAGAAGCTTCCAGGGGCAACTTTATTAACTTGCGAAGCCAGACAGTTGTGGCTCATTGGGGCCGTTCTCGATTTGCTTGTGATAAATCAGCTCTAAACCAGAGATGACCTAACAGATCCCTGACTGTAAAACATGGGATCATTCTTGGTGCAAAATAGGGGTACCAGTGTCTTCTGAGGAATGGTTTCGTACTGGTCCCAACGAAGGCAGTACAAAGATTGAACAACCAATTTAAGAAAAACAAAACTTTTGATTACACCAGGAATCTAGTTCGCGTGTAGTTTCGAAGACGCTAGAATTACTGGTACTTCCAAAGCTGTCTACAGAAGAATGTTGAGTTCATGGTTAAATGTTTAAACAAACATTGTAATTCAAAAATTGGGGGAACAAATAGGACATTTTAATTGATAACCGCTTGGCTTAATTGTCGTCAGTAAGCAAAAATTGTTAGTTGTATCATGAGCATATAAAGTTACATTAAATTTTATATGCTCATGGTTGTGTTAGTTAATTGAAGTAGATAATTTGGAAAAATGGAACCAAAGTAAAATGAAACCGAATTTCACCGACTGACTTTGACATTAACACGAACAATAGAAATATATATGTCAAAGAAGTTTGAATATTTTAGCGATTTTTAGCATGGAGTAAACCATAAAATTACCTTTTTTGTTGATTTACCTTTCTTCCCGCTTTCCTTCAAAATTAACCTGTTAGCTCGGTGTTAAGATTACATTTGCCATGCTTTGTCAAGGTGACCTTGTATCTTCAAACACAAAGGTCACCACGATACGGAACTTCCAAATACTCTTTCATGCAATAATGGACCCTACTACTTTATTTTCTAGCACAAAATCAATTTTTTGATTTTAGGGCATGAACCACTATCTTCAACTTGATATATTGTATTTTAAGGGGATCAGATTGAAGGTCGGTCATCCACTGTTAAAACTGAAGGTTCACCTTTGCCAATGATTACTCGCTTTACTCACTAAGTATTGGGCATCACTGGTTAGGTACGCATTCATTGACCAGATTCTTTTAATTAGGTATGCATTTAATGACCAGGTTAAGGACTTTTCCCCTCTTTCAAACCTCGTTTTATTTGTTTATTTGCACTGTTAAGTACTACATAAAAAATGCTGAAGTCGAATTTCGAGGAAGAGGTATAAAACAGAGGTATTTCGGTCACTACTGAGGAACTTTCGTGGATGGATGTCAGAAAGTGCTTAAATGAATTTACATTATTTTGACATTATTTCATTTAATTTAGTTTGAATTTTCCCAACGAACAACACATATATGCACACACTACCAATACAGTGACAGGGATGACAGGGTACATTCAAGAATAAAATAAACTAGGTGTTAAAATCCATACCATTTTTTCTGAAGACCGTCTCTGTGTACCAAAAATACCACTAACTTATTAGTAAGCGTGTAAACTTAGCGTGATCGCTATTTGTAAGTTGGTGACACAAAGTGAGATATGGGCCTCAGGTAAATTATATAGTAAGTAATGCCATTTAAATAAGTTCTTTCTGGTGTTGTTTCACAGAAAACGAACAAAAAAATAATATTCTGGATACAATTTAAGTGAAAATGGGAACATGCATTGTCAATGTCCTGCTCGTCAATTACGTAACTCAATAGCAGATTTAGAAATTTGTTTTGGGGATGGGCAGTGAATCGAAATACCTGAAAATAGTTAGATAATTCGAGCACTTTTAGACAATCCATTGTTACCATTATAAACGGAACAATAACTTTTGCGTTGACCTCGTACAATTTAAGCATTACAATGGTTTTTTTTCCAGTGATGAACACCCTAACAAAATAATGGACTGCTGCATCATGTAAATCAGGTGTGTATATATGTGTGTATACATACTGTTGGTATAACATGACTTGGTTTACTCTGTACAGATGCAATGGAGTCATTCCTCTTCATCCCACTTGGATTTGAGTTCTTTCTCTTGAGGGAGGAGTGGCTCGCGTCCATTATCTCTTGAATCTAAAATAAAAAGGTTTTCTAGCAAAATTAAATGACAGTTACATATGGAAAGCGTGGAACTCTCAAACCCCCTTTTTATTAACAATCCGACCCATTTCGATATTCAACAGCAAATCTATAAAATACTTTAGCAATCCATGATGAAACGTTAGGCAGTTCGTGAAGAAAAGCATTTCAAGACTAAGATCTCTAGGATTTCAAGACTAAGTTGTCTAGGAGATGCTTCCTTTTTGCATTTGTCAGAACACAAAACACAAGTAATTCGTGTCGTCATTTAATGATCAGTGATAATATATGTATTTACAAGCACCTGTTGCACTATTATGTTAATCTCCTTTGTTTAGTAGTTAATATTTAGTTTAAGCTGGTGGGTGATGATGGTAAAACCCTGGTTGACAAGCACAGTGACCATTGGTGGGACAGATGTACTGAAGCGATGCGGGTGAATTGCGACAAGTTTCAAAGCGGCCTACCAAATCAAACTTTTACCGTTTTCCTAGTTCGGTTCTCAGATACCACCAAGAACGCAAACGTAAGGTCATGTTATGCACACGGGGCTGTCATCCTAACAAGTTACCCGAGCTAAAATGTCAGTTCAGGATTCCTTTGAGTATAACCACTTAGTTTAAAAAGATGTGTGTAAAATCTCTCTGGTATAACTTGCATTCTCGAGAGCATTCTTTTTTTGCACAATGAACCAAACTAACTATATATCTGGTAGACCACAAAAAGCAACGTTACGAGTAGTTTTCAAATCAAAACGCACATGCACGCAAAATCCCAGTCATTAGGTCTTTACGACATATTATTCACAAATGGGATTGACTGAACCTGTCCTATGAGACATAATTATCACTAATTATGTATTACAAATCGCGGTGTACATGGGAATGATATATTTCTCTCTAGCATACATATAGGCTATAGCACTTCCAAAATAAGTTTACAAGTTTTTCACTTCTTGATGCAATATCCAAATACAACATGTATTACTCAGTTTGAAATACATTTTGTGCTGTACGGTCACATCTCCTTCCGAAGTTAAGTTTTCCCTTGTCCATTTATTCATGACATATTTTTAACTTTTCATTAAAATTGAGCTTTTATCAAATTGTTTGGATTACATTTTACGCCGCTCGTTGGAACTGTAAATTCAAAAAGGAAGCTGTAGCAGGGATGAATAACATCATCTCCGTCATAATCACTGCAAAAAAATTTAAAGTCCACTTTTGAACGTTGCGAACCACAAGATTTGCATCAAGAATTAGCAGTGTCATATGGGAAACAAATTGCAAAACGCATAAAATCACTTTAACGACACAGGGCAAAGGCAAATAATAGTCCAGTCCTTAAAACTCAACGGCACAATGAAATTCACATCTTAAGTTTAGAAAATAAATTGGCGTTCAAACTTGTGCAGAATACATTTATAAAATAGCAGTCCTTAATTAAGTATCAAATACCATACAATACATTTATAGATTTTATCTTTTCATTGTAAAAATCCAGATGTGTTCACAAAGATTACGTTTACCACTGTAGTCTTACCTCTATGACTGCTTTCTAAAAGAATGTTTTAGATATATTTTTCTTTTGTTTTATCGCTTTGACTGATTAACTGATTAACTATCACATACAATATGGGATTATGCTGTTTCTAATCGAGTACATGTAATGTACATAATATCTCTAGCTAGTGTTAACTAGAAGACGATCACCGAAAGCATACAGTCCCTCGTACAGCTTATCAGACAAACAGCAAAATACAAACTTAAAGCAAAAAACTGCTATTCTATTACACAACTGGTTTTAAATCTTGCCTTTTCCTTTCGTTTGATCTGAATAAAATACATATATCAAATATTTGACTAGTGTCAATTTACCCGACTATTTTACGATGTGTTTGGCAAAGGATTTCTGTGGTGAAAATCATCTTAATTTAGTTTTGCGCTAGATTTTGGGCACATCTCTCATTTATAATAAATTTGAGTTAATTGAAATTTAAAGAATTTGAGCCCCAATTTAAAATAAGTTCGTTCCTTCTTTTGCGAGTCCGAAATTTCTGTTGTGAATGCAATTTTTAAAAAAAATTATTTTGACTTTTAGGGGAAATGGCAAGTGTGTAGTAATATTTCCTTTCCATGGCAATTCCTTGGTAGCGCTGTTTTTTTGCAGCTGATTGCCACGGAACCAATTTGCTAATTTTCTTTCGACTCTCACGTCTTCATATTTGTGCTCTTGCGGTATGTATGGTAACAATAGCATTAATTCTGGCAATAACGGAATTATTTATAAAGAGTTTTACGGTTAGGTATTTTAAGCGAAAATCATACATTAAATTGTACATCAATATAAATATTATTGTTTTCGTTAACTTTGTAATACAATAACATGGGTTCAAATGAATTCAATACGAATGCTATGATTTCGCATACCAGTGGCTTAACAGTGAAAACAAGCATAGTTTTCTTTTTTACAAACATGTACATATTTGGTATAGTTATGCACATGAGGTGAAATATTAAATACTTAAAACATATTAGGCAGAGCAAACGACAGTGAAATCAAACAAAAGACAGACAGAAAATTGAGATGGAAAGGGCCAAATTACGGGAGTTTACCTCGCTGTAAGAGTCCTGTAAGAAATTAAAATAATGTGTACATAGAAGCATCTAATAGTAAGATAGTAAGAGTAAAACAATATGTTGTGCTTAAAAATAATTAAGAAGTAACTGAAGAAGAGAAGAGAAGAGAATTAATATCCTTTTTTGTACATGTTTTCCTTCACTGTCAAAATTAATTTACACAATTGCGCCTCGCATCAAATTCACAATTCATTTGATCGCTTCGTGTTGACATTCTTTACACTGCTACCTAATTGCGAGATTTTCCTACTTTTACAAAATTATGCTGAAATATTAACTATACAAATAGTGGCGGATTTAGTCATGGTCTAAACCGAAACATCAAAATTTTCGTCTTACCGTTATATTTTCGTCAATTTTACATACAAAACAACTATGTATTGGACCCAACTAGGCTGAAACTTTCTGTGATATATCTCAAGTACTGTTTTCATTAACTTTGGGTGCATGCCGTTCACTGGTTTCTAGTTCCGCCACTCTACGACAAGCAGGATCATCTATTTGTACTGAGCAGCCAAATAGGAGCAATTGGACAACTACTACGGATTGGACACGGATGGGAGACTAAACCTTTACCCAGACCACGACAACAGACTGAAAGTGGACGTAACATCTGAACCAAAGGTTCGAACAGTCCGCTGCAAGTTTCCAAAACAACGCATGTGAGTAAGACTTGGAAAGAGCTAAAATCAATCTGCCGAATTTATGAAAGGGGAGCAAAAGGATTCTAATCCATAACAAACCAACCAAAATATCAGCACCCATCTCCTGCATATTGGTCAGATTCTCACGGAAATACATTTTGTTTCGTCTATTTCTTCCACAGCGATTCTATAAACATACAGAGCCGCGGGACATTTTGTCCCAGATCCTTTTTGAGGTGAGTTAAGGTGCAGCCAAATTGTTCAATAATTCAAGTTTGAAAATCCAGATGTGTTCACAAAAATTGTGAGCATTACTTTTATTTGAACAGTATCGGAAAGCAAACTTTAAAGCATATAAATTGGGACAAATTCCAATGTAATCACGGGGGCTGTGGCAGCTATATTGATGTAGGTCACACCGACCTATCTTAAAATTGACATTTACCTATTTAAGATCAAACTTGGACTAACCATTTTGAGTCACATTTAAACACAAAAAAGACAGACAAATGGTGCACAAATTACACGTAAAGTGAACAGTGTATGTCATTTCTAAATTGGCGATTGAAAGTTACTTGACGCAGCAGCGACTAATCTAAGTTGCCTTCATTACAAATAAGATGTAAATGGCGCACTATGAAAACCTTGATGCATTCGGAAACATCCCGTTTGATGACGATGAGAACACGTTGTTTTCTCTCTTTCTCTATTGAAACAAGTGAGAAACTGAGACAGCAAGCCACATAACAGCAATAAGGGTGGTGAGTTAGCCAACTAAAATTTACTGCAGCAGTTTCATTCATTCATTCATTTCTACGCCATAATCCGATCTTGGTCACCCGTAATATAAGGCGCATAATTAACTCTATGTACATATTCAAGGTATTAGAAACAAAACGGTTAGGGTCCACTATCTATGCTATCTAGAGTAAATTATAATAGCATTACAATCTCTTGATTTGTTGCATTAATTGATTTTTTTTTTGCTCATGCAGATTTCAAAATAAAATGTGCCGAATTAATGTTGATGTTCCTTTGCAGTTTGTGTAGCAAATGTGTCCAAATCTATCACATCTAGCTCCAGATGTGTCTGAGAAATTTACTTCTTTTAAATTCCCACTTCAAAAGTAGGACCTTTGAAATGTAAGGTACCATGCCTAAACTTAATTTTGTGTTTGAATACCAACTTTAAAACGCACCGCAGCAACGTCAACATCGTCACAGCAAATACTTGATTGTTCTTGTGTGAAAAGTATCAACATTTTGCTAATGTAGTGATTTCCAGTTCAGGTTTCATGCATTGAAATTTACCAAATCTTGGAGGAATGAATTTAAGATCAAGAATTGCAATGTAAAAATATTCGGAGCAGTTCCCCCTAAATATTTTTAGATATAAAAATGGACATTACTGATGCTCGTCGAAGTGAAGGCTTCTGAATGAGTGGAAGCTAAAAATGAATAAGGTTGTACATATTATCTGAACATGTCCTGAATGAAGAACATTTTAAAATTTAATTCACGAATTACTTTTTTCCGGTGAAATATATCTTTCTATCTAAGGTTCAAAATAATAAGCATCAGAAGAACTATGAAAAGGGTCTTATATAATGTCTGTGTATGTTTCCGTCCAAATTAATTTAGTAAATGTAGAAACCAATATTGTCTCTTTCAGTAGTGTTAGTCAGTACATTCCCCCTACTTTAACTATTTAGACGTGCAAAATGAGTAGATGACAATTTCCACTAAAAGTAAATAAATAAATAAATAAATAACACATAAGTAGAGTTGTATTTTACACTAGGTGACATTTTTTATACGTAATCGTTTTTGATTCTTTTGTTTTTTTCATCGATTTGCCAAATATTAGCTTTCACCTGTATAACATTTAGAAGGTTAGAATATTTGCAGGTCCGAGAAATTTCATCGCGATGACTCCCTTCGTTTTTTTTGGTTTTTTTTTAATGTAAAATAGAACTCTACCATGTATACATATTGGCTTTTGGCCATTCCACTCCGCTGGCAGACCCTGAGCTTTTCGAGTACCAGAACTGGTCATCGATTTCTAATAGATATATCTACAAGGATAGACCATAGACAAACTTCTTATCTAAATTTCCTGAATATACAGTAGAACCTGCTTTAACAAGCCACTGCTTTGAGCGGCCACATTAGAATTTACGGTCATTTTGTGGATTTGTTTCTTGTTTTTTTCTGATAGATAAATCATTAAAATCACCACTGCTTTGTGAAGTCACCTGTCATTTACGGCCAATTTACGTTGTGAATTTGGGTGGCCTCTCAAAGCAGGTTCTACTGTACCATTAATGTTAGGATACTACTAACCGTGGGTCTTCTCTGCTTGAGTTTCATATCACGCAACATATTGGCGCGCTTCTCCATGTCAAGTGTTCTTTCAACTGTGTACGCTGATATGTCACTGTCATACTTAAACGTCAGAACACAAAGTTACTTTACGGATGCTTAGTTATCGGAAGTTCTCTTTCTTCCCGTGCAATTACGTTCGCTTTCATTGAAAAATAATAAATGGTCAGAACTCGTTTCAAATTACAGTTTATTATGACTTTTTGTGACATGTGGTTTACATTGCACTGGCAGGATTTTCAAACTGCGGTAATCGGAAAAAAATTGTCCCTAAATAGCCAAACTGTTTACAAATATCAATGAATCCTTTTTACTTGTGGTGAAACTCATCAATGCATCTGAACGTTGCCGCCGGTGGCACGTTTCACCTATTATTTTTTAAATTTTCTTTGTTTATTCTACTTTTTTTTCGAAAGTTCCATTTTAAAGTGCGGCGGGAAATGTAATAAAAACAGTGCTAATCATCGAGGGAATTGAAATACGTACCATTTCCTCAATAAAAACGTCTGCGTTTATTCTAAGCTGATATAAAAACATTTCTAGATCTTTCTTCAGCTGTATACTGTTGTCTGTCATTTCTGTACAAAAGCGGTTAAGTTTAACACAAATAAAAGATGAAGTACAATCGGAAATATTTTTAACCGACTGAGTGAGTGTCAAATACCACCTTTACACATTTTTTGGTGGAGCGACCGATACTTTTACTTTTCCAATCCTGATCTGAAGTAAAAATCTCTGCTGAAGAGCTAATAAGTTATCGAAAGAATTAAGCATGCATGTTGTCTGTGTTTTAAAAGGATACGCGCAACAGTGAAGAGTCGTAGTTTGCAGTTTTTCCACACTTTATGTTGCTTCAGTAGAAAAGAGATAAGAATCAGCATGCCTCCGTCATCTGTAATAATCTGGTTAAGAAAAATGTGTAGCAAGAAGTACAAATAATTGCATTAATTTAATTGCAATTCAATGTTATTTTGGCGCATTGCTTCGGAAATATATTTTAACCGTTGTTTTGTTGTCAAGGATACGGACGATCCACCATATGTCAATGGGTTTGTTGAGTCTCTCCTTGTTGTGAGGGAAGTTGTTGATATTTTTTGGCACAATGAGAGCTAGTTCTTTGGCTTGGACTGCACGCACGGTGTCTGCAACGGGATCAAAACTAACAGTTTGAAGTCTTTATTTTAACTTTATTTGTGAAAAGGACATGTCGAAAAATATATATATTCAGACGATTCAGTGTCTACAGTGCAAAATCAACTTTAAAATCAATTGAAACTTTTAAAGCACTTTCAATCCCTTGCATATTTAGCAATGATGAAAACTAAACGGCAAGGATTTTCTTTAATTGAATTAATTCAATATAACTTTGTAATGTAAAGTACATGGTATTCGACGACATTAGTCCCTCCAGATGGGAAACCCTGCTTTTCTAAACCCCGCACATGTGCGTGCTGTGACCTGGTACCCGTGCGTGCTCCAAAACACGCCCTACATTATCAGACCTCATCACTCGATCACGCCTCATGGCCCAGCTTAACCCCTTTCCAGCCAGGCACTTTGCAAATTGAGGAAAATCTGCCTGGCACTTGACCGGGGGGCTTCATCGTA
>JBCAUI010462171.1:0-27225 GCA_038406195.1 Haplosyllis anthogorgicola
TACATCATTGCCATACTTTATGGCCATAATTTATGCATGCATGCACACAGACGCACGCACGCACGCACGCACACACACACACACACACACACCTCATCCCCACATGTCATGGTAATACTTTATGGTGTTGGGGATGGACCCCCCCCCCTGTCAGGAACGTGACAGTTTCGGTCCTTAAATTTGTTAGTATAATGATGATGATTGTGTCCCGCAGTGCTTACAGATTGAGCCATTTTAGTAAAACTACTAATATTTCACCGGTTGAATGTACTGAATACTGATGTAATTACTGAAATAAATAAATCTGAATTCTATGTAATCAGAAAAATTAGATAGAGTCCTTACAGATCACACAAATGATTTGTTTTTTGAGTGGGAGTGGTCCTAATCACAATATCGGGGATTATTGCATGATCTGATGAAAGTCATAGAGGGCGATATCATCTACTGAGAAATCCCCATAGATTCAAAATCCACTGGGTGATTTTTAAAGTTAGAATTACGAAAAACCTCATTGTCATAAGGATGCTTTATGGCGGGCCAGAAGTGCAACACACTACTATTGTGGTTAACACTGTGATGTTGTACCTGGCCACGAAATAAGGGATCTGCTGCCATTGTCTAATTTGTGTGGCTTTATTTCAGTGTTGTTCCGATGTTGGAAATCGCTGGAGAAAACGGAGTTGCCGAATTCCCGGCAATCCTATGGCTAAACCCGAGTTTATGAGAGCTACTAGTACGTCAGTTCCTGAATCGAACCCGTGACTTTCTAACAAATGCTCTCCGCAGTAAATTAAGATGCTGTCAATCTAATCTTACAGAATAAAGTTTATGACAATGTATAAGCTTTGTTTAAGGCTTGTTCTGAATTAGTTTCTTGGTGAGTTTATATAATTTCAATAATGGCCACATCCAGGGACGAATCGAAGATTTCCCATAGGAGGGGGCATCCAATTAAAATTGCGTTAAGAATTTAAAATATGGGCAAAAATACCATGAAAATGAAGATACTTAGATGCGTCACTCTCTATCCAGGAGATGTAAATCCTATTGAGTTTGGAACAACAAAATTTCACGTTGTGATGTTATACATGCCAAACACACAACAGGAATTTCTTTTGTTCTCAAGCGATTGTAAAAGATACAATTTCTTTGATGATTTGAGAAAATAAAGAGCAGTTGTCTCATGCTATTGTTATATAATGCAGATTCGTAAACGTACTAGGTTAAGTGGTGCAGATTCAGTGCGGAAAGCTTAAATCATACATGAGGCACATGACATACATGATGTTATGAAAACTCTAGAATCATACTTGTTATTGAAGATGGTTGTAACTGCATTATCAAACTTCTTGAAGGTTCGTATCTGGAATATCCTTGGTATATAAACTAATGCTATACAAATTGAAGGAATGATATTTGTTATGAAATTGTTGTATGGAACAGCTACAAAAAGATCATTCTAAGCACGATTGAAGATTTTTGTGATATTTATGAAACGGAAAGATCCTATCTACTTTGGGAGAAGAACTAACCTATATTTTACTATGCTTTAGTCGAGAACATCAGCACTGTGGGATTCCTGCTTTCACCCGATGTCCCTGATTTTCTGAGATGTTGACACTCTTTCTTGTCCTAATTGAGACCTAGCACTAAGACTGCTGCTTGACCACTCACCACCCTACCACCCTCTGACCCATATCAAGTTCAGAGCTCAACTCACCACCACACATTAACACTGCACTTTCATTCATTGCTGTGGTAGTATATACATTCAAATATGCATCTAAAAGGTAAAAGTATCATATTTACATATAACTATTAGATTTTCAAAGGCGGCTTCCAGCTTTAACTCTGTGATCGAGAATTTTACCCAATCTTGGAAGAACCATCAACTTTAGGCGGTAAGGCAAAGCATTCATCCCGCACGGGACCGATTGAACAGTCCCATTTATCGTATTAAATGTGCGTTCGGTTCAGTGATACTTGGTATAGATCTGCCACCAGAGCATCAGCTCCCACAGTATTGTACTTGTTATCTTTGTCACTATATGTCAGCACTAGTAGCATGTGCAGTACAGCATGTGCTGTGTTCTACCAATAGCAGCTCAGCTTGACTAAGATGCTCAAGTGCCTGAGAGCCAACAAATGAGTGCCTGGTTTAGCTTCATATAAAACCCAATGTAATTAGGGTTCAGTGTTCATAATTTCATTCATAATCTTGTTCATATTTTTACGTTCACATGTTTTTAGCAGTTCATTATTCAGTTCACAATACTACTACATTTAATTACAACATTATATTGTGACTTTGATTTGTATTTATTGAATTTAGAATATTTTGTGCCATAAATTATATGTGCAACTGTAACACAGGAAGCAAGTAATAAAAGGACATTGCATTCAAAGGAAACTTCAGCCAACACTCTTGTTGTACCTTACTTGCATAAATGCCAGCAACCAGGCAACCAGTTTGAGAAGACAGTGCCCTTATCAACATAAGGCCCTTGTGATCCAAAGAATCATGTCACAGCCAAACAGAGTAAGTTATCAACCCAAGCGATACACTCGCATCTACTCAACAACCAAAAACCGAGTTCCCAGCGTACCAACAAAGGAACTCATCACGATTACTCATCATGTCCTCTTCCCATTTTCAAGCCACCATTTTTAAAACAAATTTAGTTATTGGTGCTTGGCCTGCGATCGTTACAAAACACCCAATGGATTTGTCACTCTATGGAGATTTCGCACTAGAAGATACAGCCCTCTGTGCATGCTCCATAGGCCATGAATGGGGATTCTCGATTTGCGACAGATATTAGGACCGCGCTCCTTCATAAACAAAAACACTGGTGTTCTCTATTGAAAAACAAATACATTGGGTGTTCTCTATTGAAAAACAAATACATTCTCTCAGTAGAGAACAACAACATGGGATGGGATGCTGAATTGCATTTGGAAAGTATATTATTAATTTTTTGTTGCCTCATAGGCCTGGCAAGTCTTGACCGGCATTAAAACAGGTGTATTATCCTTCTGCTCGTCAGGAAGAAATTCCCATCAGTTTTGAAACAAAAGGTTGGCAACCAGAGGACAAATATGACATAGATAATAAACTCATTAGTCCGAATTTGATTTTGGTATGTAATTGATTTAGACATAGATTAATACTTTTGATGTCGTAATGTTCCAGTGGTTCATGCATGTCGCAGTACACATGTCAGCAAAACTCTTCTGCACGCATCCCCTCTTCACCACAAATGCTAATGGGAGCTGTGTCGTACACGTCTGACCTGGAGGCCATTGCAAAGGAATAAATTTTGATCATTTTGGAACTGTTACATTAAAAGCACAGCATCCAATTCGTTTGTGTCTTTCTTTTGTTCTGTACGGGTTCAAATCGATGAGAATATCAAGAGGCTGATCCATTTTGTTCAAATTTTAAAGTTCCCGAAAAATGTTAAAGATAAATTTAAAAGTAGTTACTTGTCATCCACAAATGGCTTTGCCACCAAAACAATACGGTAAAATTTTTCGGTTAAAATTTTGACACAGTTTTACCGACTTGGTGTTGGCATTTTACAAGGAGACGGCTCATTCGGCCAATGTTTTCCATAGCAACTATACTTTTACAGTCTGTAATATTATGCCGCATGGCTAATTACATCATAGCATATTTCCTTCTGCCTCAGAAATGCACAATACAACAGCCACAAGAATACACACAAATTAAACATTTCCCATTTTTCTAAAATCAAATTCATTTTATCGTATATTTCAAGACTGAAATCGTTTTCGCTTCTACGTGGTAGAATTAAATGTGAAAGTCGTTACAAAACATCCAATATATTTGTCACTCTGCGGGGATTTCGCACTAGAAGATGCCGCCCTCTATGCATGCTGCATAGGCTATCAATGGGGATTCTCGATTTGTGACAGATATTGATTGATTGATTTATATTGATATTAGGACAGCGTTTCTTCAAAAACAAATACATTGGGTGTTCTCTATTGTCTAACTGGAAACTACCATGCTCTGTTGTCTTACCTTGACTTAAATTGTTGAAATACTTTGTTTTCTTAGTTAAATTAGAGACAATGAATCGACAAGTACAATTTAAATAAACTCGCTTTAGCTTTGCGATACTGTGATTATCACATTTTCCAACGTGTCAGATTACGTGTAGAATAAGAGGTAACTCACGATGAAAGCACAGTAGTTACACTATCTACGCTCGGATTGGTTGACCATAAGTGTTTGTAACCGATGCGGTGACAAAACATCCAATCAGATTTATTATATCTAAAATACTTCGGCATGAATCTCGAGTGTGTTTATATTAGACTTGTCTCAGATAGTCTAAAACAAAATGTTTGTGATTATGCGGGCAATGGTAATAGATAAAGCAGTTTTTATTCAGCCTATGTACAACTCACCATACAATCATCATTCTATGACGAAGAAGTGAGGTTACTGTCACATTGAGCGTACCTTCAAGTGTACATTTTTGTTCGGTGAACCGTCCTGTATGGACACATTGTCACATTTCGTCTGCCTTACGGAAGATGTCGCGTTGGTAGCAGAAGCAAAATTAATGAACAAACTGAAGGTGGCGTATGTGAATGAATTTCGCATGGTTGACCAACATACAAAAAGATTATGACCGTTTTAATAAATCCATAGTTTTCAGTCTAAGTGCAGAAAAGATTAATTTAACAACGAGATAAGCAAGGTGATCCGAAGGATTTTTCTTCATTGGAACATTCCTAACATTTGTTTGTGTACACCATGTGTTTATTAACGCACAATCCACATGTTATGTTGGAAAGCGAAAGAAAATGTTATTAAATTGTCTGTGCAAGACAAAAATAGACTGCTTATCATTAACTTGACTGAAAAGTTTATACAACAGAGCAAAGGTATTTTCAAGTAAGAGTCTAACTGGCAGAAAAGGAAAATCTTTTTGATAGTTTAAAGCATGCAGTGAGTCAGGACCAATGGAGTCACCACAGGGTTTATGCGAAGTTTTATGATTCTTCCCGTAATTCCGGTAAATTCATTACAAATCCTTGGTTTGACGAACACAACACTTAATTGTATTAGCCTCATTACCTGTAATGATATAGCTGTGGTCAAACAGCAAAAACTTTTATACTGAAACAAATTTAAATGTTTTGTATGTCAATGGATAAGGCATATGCAAAGGTTGTAATATATAATTTTCTGTCTTCAGAGTGAAATAATTAGGTATCCAGTTGGGTACAAAATGTATGTTATGGAGTGCCATTTAAAGGGGAAGATTGTGTAATGGCATGTTAAATTGTAAAGCTAAAGTACGGAAAATTTCCACCGCCCAATCATTTGGGCAGCACTTGGACAACAAAAACAACTGATACTGAATAAAGAAAGCATGTGATGTTGAAATGAATTTATCGCATTAGGATATACTCCCATGCCAGAATATCAGACTACTGGTAAACTCATAACATCCAGTCCACAATCCAATCCATAATCGTCACGCGCCAGTTCATGCAAAATCTGTCACTTATTCATTTGACAGAAAATAAAAATTCTAGCTAACCAAAGAAATTCAGACAAATAATGTGTTCTGATAAAGAGAAGTGCATAGTCTACTCGGAATGCCTTCCCATATGCCTTCCCATTGACGAAAACATTCGTAAATGATGAAGTTTCCACTGGTGTGGAATTATTCCTAGAACTCATACATGTATGCGGGAGACTCAGAAATTAGAAGCAACAGGAAACTATATAGTTGTTACAACCGAAATCAGTCCGGGAATGGACTAAACTGCTAATTACCCTGATATTTTGGCAAGACCCGATCTGTTCACAAGAAATATACAAAAAAAATCCCCAAAAACAAAGCAAAGTGACACTTCACTTCAGTGTTAACTGGTTATATTTGTATTTTTATTTAACATTCATTTTTATGAATTATATTACATTATTATCAACCAGTTTAACAGATACGTCACAGGCGTCGTTGGTTACGTCTTTTTCATTACAAAACACGCAATATATTTGTTGAACATTTTTTCAAAACTGAAATTGCTCTGATATTTCAATATAATAGATTATAAAACATAAACCAAAATTACTCATACAGGTGCTGCTATGTTATGGTGATGTCAGATTACTTTGAAATAAGAGTAGAGAGTTTATATACTATAAAACTGTCATTTTCACTGAACACCAGAAATATATTTTTTAAGTCACTTTTTTGATCATATAAATTCAGCACTAACATACATAACTAGTTTGACATAAACAAAACACAGTAGCATTCAATTTCTTAATTTTGGTTTTGATTTTTATATTATTATCCTGAAATAATAAAGAAATTGGGCTTCAAAGAAATAACATTGGAAAATATCCCGGTGTTCTGTAATGCAACAGAAAACTTCTATGTTCGATCATGTATCACTATCTTAATAAAAACAATATCTTAATAAAAAAAACTCTGTTGGTAAAATAATAAATGAATGTGTACAACACAGTAAGCATATGCACATACGAACATTCGGACACATCTACTCAGTGAGAAACCCATGCATACGCGCACACAAGCACGCACGTGCCTGTATACAGAGAACTCTAGCGATGCGAATCACACATCGATAAAAGTCATTCAAAATCAAGCTTGAAAACAAAGATGATGACTTTTATGTTGGTAACCCGATTAGTACGACAAGATTCTAGTTAAAGATACCGACACCTCACACGTAACCTCCTCCCCATCCCGAGGGTGTTGAAGCTGCCTTATGGCCTCGGTGCCCCGGCCGCGGTCCTCACCACCCAGAAGCTGTGCGCAAACCCCCGGCCAGGTGCGCCGGCCGCGCGTGAATGCTCATCAAGAATGCTCGTGGTAATGAGCTTACTTCTGGGAATAGAGCCACTACAAATTGAAAATGTCGCGGCGAACCTCCCTCCCTCTCTATTTGTAACACATCAAACATCATTATTGCTCATTATTCACGCTCAATTGAAAGAAGCTCTCCAATTTTTCACTTTGATGGCTCGTTGACAACTTAAAATGAAAAACTTGTCCTCAGGGTTATGGCTAGTCAACTTTTAGAGTATTGTGCTTTGACAATAAGAAATATTGCAAAGAAACAAAAGCGTTAGCCTTTGATTTTGTTGAGCTTAAAAGTCACGAGACACTTGTAATGTCCTTGATATTGTAATTATTAAAATGACATAATGTATTTGCAGTTCAATAATGTAAAATACATTTATTCCGGATTCAGTGCAGTTTGTAATATACCCTTTGGTGTCACATTAAGTAGTGAAACTTTGTAGATTATTTTTGTCTTTAAATCCTTCTTTCTTAAAGTATTTATGATAATATTCATACCTGTTCATTTTGGTCTTATTGATTAGGCATGTATACGAACATCAGCATAGACTAAATAGAGAAAACTACTTAAATTGCAATTTCGCACATTAGTAGCACACAGTTGTTTCCAACTATATTACTCCTAACTGGTAATATGACTCGTCCTGTAAAAGGCAATGCTTTGATTGGACCAGTTAAGTCACAGGATGATATGTTTAAGTGTCAAACCAGCATGACCAATGTATGAGAGCAACTTACGCTCTATGGGGTCAAACCTAAGAATCAAATATGCTTCCTGAATAGCAAAGTGTCTGCACAGTTTCTGGTTCCTGTATTCTTCCTATATGAGCAGGTGTCAACGGTTTCAGGTTCAAGTTTACAACACCCATCCAACCGCAATTAAATTTGTGTAAAATTCACATGTGAACGGTTGATTCTTTTTAGAAATTTGTATTAGATAAGAAAAGGAAAAGGGGAGACTTTCAGTTCGCTAAGTCTCTGTCCCTATTTGACATTGAAGAGCGCAATTTGCAAAGACCAGGAGATCTTTATCGATATTACTGGTGACATCAACATGCGAATTATTACTCGGAGTATGCTCATTGCTGTACTAAATCATAGTTGTTATTAGTTAACATAACAATATTTGCCGAATTTATTGTTTAAAATAACGTTTTATTTTAATTTGTTGGTCTCAAAACATCAGCAGGAAGCATCTACTAGAACTGACTTTGCTCCTGGGAGGTCCCACTTGAACAACAAAACACACTAACTAGCACTTCCCCTTTCTCCTTAAAACCACTTAAAGCATTGCCAGGTGTTAAAGTTTGTGTGTTTCTGTTTCTTTCTATTAATTAAACCCTGCAATATAACAAAATAAACCTTAATTGGTATGACTGTGACCTTGGAGTTGAGAAGTATCGCTTTAATTCATGTAATTGCGTTTTAATATAGTGCAACGATTTCGAACAAACTTTTCACTTTTAGAGAAAAATTACTTAATTTTCCACATATTGCCAATAGGATCAACAATGGAACCAAGCATTTAAACAAACAAGCCAAAAAGATGAACAAATCTGTAAAGGGAAACATTATGTGCTGTAGAAGCATACTCAGAATAGTGAAAATCAGAAATCACTGATCCGTATCCTTATTGGTCAAATGTTACAGAAGCATGTCAGGGGATTAGAGGATGTCACGGCTCAGTGGGAGAGGGTGTCCTCCACAAAACAAGACTCATGTTACCTCGGGGATCCCTGCAGATGTATCTCCTGCTTCTTTAGAGGATTAAGGATTTGATTTGTAACCTTATTTAACGCTTCGAAAGAATACCTGTCAATATTGGTTGTGGGGGAAATATTCAGTAAAATGAGACGGTCTGTTATGGGAACTGTTACAGATCTAAGGTGATTGTTGAAGTATTGTTTTTGTACGGTTATGCAACAAAAAGAAACAATGACAATAGTTATATACACAATTAATATTATATTTTCTGATGTTACCACGCTGCTTACTTGTATTTTCCTTCAATGTCAACAAGGCCAATTTTATATAACATAAGAACCAAAGATGAAAACTGAAACAGAGAACACTTAAAATTTAATCCTATTGTTGGTTTCAAATCAAGCACCAAAAAGCGCATGTGGACACAGGAGATTATTTTTGTAACCTCTCCAATGGACTATGACAAATCCCAATGTCCACCTCCTTGTCATTGAGTGTAACAAGAGGAAACTTAAAGGATGTCCAGATTCTGACAACATGACCTTCGCTGCGGGACTTCTCCATATTTGGTGCGGGCCAGTTCTGCCTGACACAGAATAGTTCCTGAGGTGGCCTGGCTCCCCGCGTCAAGACCCCTGTGATTCAGTCTCAATGATCATTTCCGGTTACATTTGCTATTTGTAGCTGTGACACTGAAGAGTTCTAATTGTAGCTACATCTGTTAGGGTATTGCAATGAATGTGACAGCAAACTTTATTTGGAACAGTGAAAAGGGAAGAAATGACAAGTTTGAGAAAAGATCTTGGATCATTTGATTTTGACTTTTTCTCATTTCTATTTTTCTACATTTTAAAATGGTTTATTCACACATTCTGAATACGTTTCTATTAAAATGTTTGTATTTCAATAATCCAAATTCAACCTGACTGGGTGTTGATTTAAAAAAACATAAATGGCATGTTTAATAAAGGAGAACTGTTTTAATTTAAAGATACAATTAATTGGACATGAATACAATATTAGTTGTAATGAGTTAAATTGGTGTAACATGTTTTCAGTCTGTACCTAATGCACTACTAATTTAAATTACAGGTCTGACTTTGGTAATTCAATTTGACCCATTTAGTGATAAACCTTATTGCATTTCAACACCTTGGTAATTTTATTAAGCCAATTCATTTGTCATACTCTTTATATGCTTATTATGAGACAAATACATTTAGAGGGAACAGATCCTAGATTCCTTATTTATCCCACTGGTTAAAATGAAGCAAGGAGAGACATTGAGTAGACGTTAGTGACCTCTTCGCAGAAAACGTAGAAACGTATCTTACAATTTTGCATGAAATGTTTATTTTATGTGTTGTTATTTTTGTCTCTGAAATTCACTAATTTTAAGCATTAATTCCTCTATTTCATACTTATGAAATAAACAATAAATGTGACGCAATTACAGAGTTGCAGGTTTGTGTAATAATTCTTTCTAAAGGATGCACATTTGTGCAAATGCCTCTAGGAATGGAAAAATCAAAAGTAAAAATCAAAGAAAACCACCACATTTATACACAATAACCAATCAAACCACGTGTCAAGCACCACTTAACAACACGAGTGTTTGATTTGGAAACGAGCTAATCCCTATGTCGCGGTGATCAATGGCAAATCAGAGCTCATTCACGTGCCCGAAAAACAAACTACGAAGAATCAAGCACAACCCACACAATTAAGCCAATACAGTAATCTGTTTGCTTTCATCTTCTTCGATGGCTTTATGGATGAAGCCTTGGTTCTCAAAATGCCCCACCACAATCCAATAGGTTCCCCCAACTACCTCATCAATGTTGAACATCGGTGATTAAAATGTATAATACCCAAATCTGTGTAACAAGGCATGAAATCGAGGGGCATGTGGCGAGTGGCGTGGTGACAGGTGGGTCCATAAAGGGGCAACCAGAATGTGCCCATAATTATTCACTGCAGGAGTCCTCCTGCAGTGTCCTTTCTGGGTGCTGTTGCTGCAGGGGAAGATGCTACTTCAGGACCTTTGGATGTGGTTGCAGTTACAGAAGGATGAGTCTGGGGAACTGTGTATCAAAAATCCAGTCCAGCAAACTGCCAGTGCTAAGAGGTCAATTGCTGTATGGGTTAAAACATCCAATTCCTATTTTAGTAAACAATTAAATCTGTCCTTTTTAGTGTGTTTCCCATGCGCAGTAACTAAAGTCTTACAATGACATAGTTCAAAATAATTGAAAAATTATTGGATCATTCATAATACACTGCAAAATCATGTACATGAATTTGAATAAAACAACTTAAATTTGTTCAAATGTTTTGAATGGTGAAAGTTTTACAATTGTGAATGGGAGAAGACATCATTAATAACCGCACGTTCTTTATTAAATAATAAACTCGTGCATTTACATTCACTAAGTACAAGTTTCGGTGACATTATGGTGTTAGATAAGTTACTGTCTAATAATGTTTATATTATTTTTGTTATTCAATTTATACATGTGTAGATAATAAGATACAGACGCAAATGTAAACATTGTCTATTACCAACTACAGAAAACACGTTTAAAAAGATAAAGGGTCCATTATTATTTCAGCAGATTTACAAAAATACATTACATTAGACAAAAACTGTTACAATTAAAAGCTTATTATGTCCTTTAAGAGATATAGGAATCATTAAGCATCTTTCTGCTTTAAGGTTCAATTATCAGGGTCATATACATTGCCATGCATTAAGCTACACAAGATAGCTGACCCAGTTGTCCAATCACATCCAGCGAAAAATTGATTATGGCAGACGAGCCTTGTTTGGTGTTGAAAAGCTGCTCCTGATTGGCCAATCAAATCGGGAGGCTCCTAGCTCAGGTTTAGTTCAATATAAAATGTACACCAGGGCGAAAATTTCATTAGTGTTTTCAATTTCAGAATAGAGTACCCAACTATCTTTATTTGTTGACCGAAAGCAGCAGCAAAGTAGGAAAGGGGAAAGAATCTGCTAAAGTTGCAAGAGACACATCAAATCACGTCCATTCGTGAACCGAGAGAAGATACTTTACTCACTTAAGGACTCGACCCTATCCCTTATATATCAGTTTACGGCCACCAAGGCGAAAAAAGGATTGTAGCCAAATTTTTGTAATAAAATAAGTTAGGAGCTGCCTGGCTTTGACAGAATAAAACCAGAGCGTAGCCGACAAGGAAGATGATGCAGCAAGATGAACAGAGAGTACCTGGGGATGACCGAGGGGAGAAGAGGAAGGCATGCGACGACTTTAGCGCTGCGGGCTTGTACCCGTTGGATACGGCAGGACCGACAGGCACGAACGTTCAGCCTCCCAGATCACTCACCGATCCATCAGGTAAGATTGAAATTTCTTGATTCATATTTGTTTAGATGGGAAAAAAGTTGTGGACAACGTTTAGAACAAATTCTGTTGATAATATCACCTCGGTTGAGACACTGAACCAGGGAAGAGCGCGCACATGTAGGTCCGCTCGATATAATTCCAACAAATTTCGTATTAAATTCAAATTCAAATATTTTTTCAAAAGTTTATGGAAAGTCCGAACTGAAAAAAGAACAATTTCTGGGAAGTACATTCAGATGATTATGGGTTGGTAATGAGGCTGAAAAGAGATAAGATTAGTATGTTGTACACTAAAAAGCGCCACCAAAGAAAGATGCGAACAATTTCTAATCATTTTCAACCATTTGCACAAAAAAATTGCAATTTAAGCATTTTTAACATTTTGTACCCCAAATACCATTTTTAAAATGTTTTGTGCAGTACGCTATTTCTGTGGCATTTACACTCGCGGCTGCATCAGCCCCAGATACTGAATCCACCACCCTGAGAGATACTTAAAGACAAATTTTAAGTGCACATTACACGAAAATATGGGTTATCTTAAAAGTTGGTGTTCCAGCCCTTTATGCGTTCTAAAGATACAATGGGCAATGGATTGACAAAAAAAGTGAGAATGTCAAGTCAATACTTGATTCTTGGCTGAAATTCTTAACCCTGAACCCCAACAATATTGAAAGAAGTGGGTGTAAAAACGAGCTGGTAAATTAAAAGTCACTTAGTTATCTAATATATCGACAATTCGTTTCATTTGATTAAAATCGAAACGTTTTCAAAGATAAATAATTTCTAAAATGATCAAGCTCATCTGCACAACTTAAGAAGTAAAGTTGCAGGGAGAAATATCTAACATTGTAAATCTATTCAGTATTTTGCCAATTTATGTCCAACAAAGGCATTTCTCGTAGTTAGTATTCTGGACCGGTTTCCCTCCCGCACTAGGTAAAGCATTGTGCAGTAGGACAGGGGCGACCACAACGAGTTAGTTGATAAGCGATTGATTTCACTGTTAATTCGCTTCTTTAGATTTACTGCACACAGATAAATTTTCAGTTGAAATGATTGGCATGCTATTTGACGGATAAATTGTTAAAATATGTTAATCTCATGGGTCTTCTATTTCTATCCCTCCGTAATTTGTTTGCAATTCAAACTTTACAATTTCAAAACAGACTCATTGCAAAAAGCAGAAATTAGCATCTAAACGCGTGAAGGTATCAGCGCCTCTACTGAAGCGAATAAAAATATTTGCTAGATTTAGCGCATCGATTAATCAGAGACGGTGCTGAAATAACCGTTAGTTGCTGGGCGCCCTTGTATTCCAACGCTTCTGTCCTCTCCTACTTTCCTATTAATGCAATTAATTATCTTGATACAATTTATTATGGAAGGAGTCACTTTTGCAGACAAAACGCCACAGCCCAACTGAGAGACGGCTGTATGTCTTCAGTATATACCGCTGCAAAATCAGGCCCTTAATGGAAATAATCTTGTTTCTGGCTTCTAGATTGTTAGCCGATCATGATTAGGAGCTATCATGGGCCCAAGTCAAATTCAATTTATATGTGAGCCTGCCTAGCCCAATAGTTGTTCTTTTTAAAAGCAAAAATAGCAAATACAAAGTGGCATGATGTGAGACGAAAGTGTTAGTACGTAATTAGGATTTTATAATTGGATGGAAGGGGATAAAATGTTGATGATAAAATCGGGTTTTATTGAGATTTGTTTTTTACTTAAAATGCACCGAATAGGCATGTTCAAAAATTCAAGATCAGTGCAAAATCAGGAAAGGGAATTTCAATGATATGCTGAAGAGAGGCATTACATAAAATGTAGTGTTCAAAAAATTAAATAGCCTGATTTTAATTATTTGTTAATTATGACGTTAATCTTGGCGGTTACTAGCACTTGACAAACGGCAAATGAAAAACAGTGACCGACAAACCATAAATTTTTATCTTTCTGAAAAAAAACCACCCACAAAAACGACTAATGATGGTTGTTGAGTAGTCAGGGTCAATACATGCAGTCTATCACGTTGGCATGCATTATAATAGTTTATATTTGCTGAGATTTAGCCCACTTGCTAATGTGCTAAGTATCTCACACATAACATAACTTTTTATTTCACTCCCAAATTATCCACGTTTGTTAAAATCTGTGTCAGCAAGACAACTGCGTCTTTGAGACAAAAAAAGAATTATATTTTTCTAAACAAATTTCAAAAGAAAAAAAATCAAGTAGACTATATAGACTTTTACCTAATATCAGTACTAGGTAATAGGAGACGTGTAGCTCTGAAAGTAATAAATACACAAAGTACTGCATGCTTAAAGTGAAAAATGTTTGTAATTCTCATTGGGTAAAATATTCTATTTCGGCAACCACTAAGTGAGCACTAACCACTGATACATTCGTGTAATTTGTTATTCAAAATATAATAAAAACATCTAGAAAGTGAAAAACAAACAACAAAAAACCATGAACTTAATAACTCTTGTGATCACTGCTAGCTACTTGCTCCGGTACAAAATACGCACGTCTTCTTGTCGCAGTTTTTTAGGGTGTCTCGGAATGCGGCTGTTGTGGCTGTGTCGGCAAGGAGGCGGCCGTGCTGCACGTGCCGAGCACAACGTCTCAGCGGCGGCTAATAAAACGTCGCACTCGAGCCCGTGTCGCATTGTGTCGAATAATTAGTTCTTTACTTTAATCAGATTATTAGGGCTATTGTCAAAGAGAATATAATAATATCCTATTAAGGCTTATTTACACCACGACATTGACTGCATGGAGACAAATTGAGGATTTGAGCAAGTTTTTGATTGCATTACTCGTCCATCTTCAAAAATGGCAACATGCCTAAGTTGATTTTATACATTTTATAAAAATATGTGGCGTCCTGTTACAAAACCATAGTTTCACAGTACACAGCGTGTATCTGCTGAAAACAACCTTTTCGGTCAATACGAAATTCTTCTTGTCTTTAACAATTAAAGTAGAGAGGGAATTTCATCCTGTAGTCTACGTATATTGCGGTACAGCGTTGCATTTGTTGTCAGCATCCAATTACATCTAACATCAATTGAAAACTTTCATTTGAGAATTTTCTTGTCAAATAACAAGAACAAAGACGAATGTGTAATTTCTTACTCAATATATTAAGGACAAATAGAAACATTGGCCCTTTCAATGTAAGATACAAAACCAAACGACTAATTCTAGCGACGTAATTACTCGTCTGCTGCCTCCCAGCCAAACCATTCCCCTTCAAAGTCAGCGACAGATTCAAAGCTGCGCGCTATTCCCTCACTCAATACCAGGCAAATTCTCTGCCTTTGTCATTTCATTGAACATATTTGTCTGATAGCTCGAGGGAGAATCTGTAAAAAAAATTTGAACATACAAGTAACGGGAATTTATACTGGGATTAGTAGTTGATAGTAAAGTTTCCTTTTAGGCACAGGTGATTGTAATTTTTAAAACTACAATTGTGTGAATCAATTTGTGCAATGACTTGTGGGAAGACTAAAACTAAGTTGATTTAAAGTAAGAATTAACAGTATTCTTTGTACAAATCAATCAAATTTAGAGTTAAGCTCTTTCCTTTCAGTAGAAATTCTCCATCATTCGTCATTCAGCATATTTAATATGATACATTAATAAATTACTTATTGCATAAACATGCCATGTTATATATTTCAAATTTTCCAATACTCCTAAGGAAAATCTGCAATCAGCACATCTGAGCATATATGAATATAGAAATTCGTTACAAGTGAGAAGTATACGTCCTTTGTCTTAGAAATGCCGAACAAATTTCAAATTTAGGTGATTCACCTTTGAGAAAGGTATGACTAATAGCTTTTCCTCTTCCCTTTTGAATTGGTCAAATAGTTTGATCAGTTAGTACAAAGGTTCCTCTGACCTGTTTTATTCAAAATTACTCACGAATTCCCGTGAACATGTTAATATTTAGTTATGTGTCAGAACTTTGTCATTGAGTCCCCAGAGATCCATAGCAATTTACTTGTATTGTCATTCTATTGAACATATTCTGTAAGATGCTTCAGGGTTTCTTTGCAATTATTTTCACAACAAGGATAAAGATTTTGTGAACATGTCTGTGATAAACACTTGACGACAGAAATATCTTGATACTGAATTACAAGATTTTTTTGATGATTCGGAAATGTATACAGATGTGTGTTCATAGATGGTACTTCAATCCACAGCTCATTGCAATTCCCTGACAATTTTCAATAATATGTACAAAGCGCTTCATCATTCTGGGAACAATAGCATCTTACTCGGAAAAGGCACAACATAAAATTCCATTGTTCGTAAAATTTAAATGCATATATCGTAAGTGCAAGGAAAATTCATCATGACTTAAACATATAATATAACAGAGCTGCAAAGGAGAAATATAAACTTTTCCTTCATGTTATTTAGTGTTATATTTTGCTAATAAACACGGTAAATATTTACATCCTCCATTCTGCACTTACGTAGTTCGCATATTAATGAAATATGGCTCATCTTGCAGTGACAAACATCCCGACAGTGACATTACATTGATTGGACCTGGTCAACTCAAAGCTTCATTAGACATCATTAGGACCCAATTCATTAAGACTTACATCATCCAATCAATGTTCTGGCTTTCACTTACTTATAAATCAGAGAAATTTCAGTCAGAAATCATTGCAAATATCAACATGCCACATTCTGTCGAGATAATCTAATATGGATTCGATATTTCGTCTCGTTGTACATACATCTGTATGACAATAGGTAGTTTATAACTCATATGTTAATGTGGAATTAAAGATGATTTAAAAATACAAATTCTTCCCATCATTGGAGTCAGTATAGTTTAATTCATTTGATTAGTTATTTGTCAATTATTAAGACTTGTTACTGATTCTTGCTTGGGAAAGAATCATTCAGTGTCTAAATTAGCAAGTCGCCAAAAAGTGTAAATATTACTCACATTGCTGTACTTAGTTAACGTTTTACTTTTGTGGAAGTGAAAGGCCCAGCGTGAAATCCCATTGTTTACAAAATGCAAAATTCTAATAACATATTTCTGTGCGTATATGTACACCAAGCTTGTCTGTTTCGTTACTTACAAAAAAGTGACTACTGTAGTGAAAGTGCTATTTTGACGGCATGCGTTCTAAATTTGGCAGGCAATTTACAAATAGCCATTTCAGTAAAATGTTAACTAGTCTTATAACGAAGAAAATTAAGCGATACAATGATTGTAAATTGATATTTCGATCAACCCGGACCTATTTCCCTGTTGCGTAGTAAGCTTTTAAGAGAAGACGTTAGAAATGACCATAATAATTCAATGGGTAAATGTGCACCTTGATTGCCCCTCTTCGAACAGTTATAAGAAATTTTATTTGGCAGTTGCTATTAAGGGAAGCTGTGCTACAGTAGCCAGCTTCCTCGGCTCTGTCTGCCGGGGCCAAATTGGATTGTTCGCCGGTAATGAGTGGGCCACCTCGTCTCGGTCTTGAAATCAAATTTTTTACAATAATTTCGTCTCGTTTGGGTCCAGCTTAGTGCAGATTTCACGCCAATTTTATCGAGGCTTAGGCAATGACAAAGGCCCTTGATTAGACCTCTTTCTGTACTTTGGCTTAGCCGAAAGAGATCTTGTGTAATGTTACGAGTGACCCAAACAGAATGGTGCGCAGTTTTTAGTTTAACCAAAAGTTTCTTGTATTTAGCTGAAAGACCTTTGCAGTTGAGGCTATAATAAATTTGGATTTTCTTGGCCTCTTGAGTTTATATGACATTAAGTGGCCCATGGGGGGATTGTGTGCAAAGGGGACAACTAAGGCCTATCCGAGTTGGTCATTCTAGAAAGTTGCAGGCCAAATCAACTTAAGCACCCAGTCTAAGAAAACGAAGCGCGTTAAGCAAATAAAATTAATTTACCTTCTGAGAGGTCCGCTTTTAACGAATTGTAACCAGGGCTCGCAGATCGGCAATTGAAACCGGTCGCCCAAAGATTCTCTTGTATAGGCCCTCTCGAAATTCAATCATTCAAATCGTAATGTAATCTAGTAGGGCCCGCATTCAGATTTAATGAGTACCCAAGCCCAGATTGCAAATCCGATCAGCATTTGTCCACTATCTCGCATTTTCTCACTCAATTCTCGTCAAAAATACCTTCAGTGTTCGCTTCAAAGCTTTCTAAGTAGGACTCAATGGGTATATAATGAGAGCCCTCCCTTCTTGGGACCTTGGCTCCCGAAAAGCCCCCGTCCCCTTCCATTCAAGCACAGCCACCCCAGCCTTTTCAGAGTTTTTGCCGCAAAGGGTGGGGAGAGTGAAACTATGGTACATCTACACATTAAGTATTCACGGTCTATACAGAAATCCTTAATGCCCAGGCGTTGGCATTTCATATGAGCATCGTTGATCCCTAAATAGGATTGGTATATACTGTGCAGAAGTATCGATCGAGTCATATAACGCGAATGGAATAAACCTTGAAGTATAAACTATACAAGAAAAGCAAGTCTAAATATTTTTTACAACTTACTGATTTAAAATTTAGACGATAATTAAGATGATAATAAAAATTTACATAGACTATCATTGGTGGGTTTCACAATTTTTTATGTAGTAATAATTTATTTTTACAAAATGTTTTACACTAGAAGCACGCACGCACGTACTTAATTAATTTTCGCCAAAATATTAAAAGGGCTCCACGTGTACGCACATTCACGCCCGCGCACAAGGCGTGTGCACAGACAGAAAAACAATAACTGCGTAAATACATGATTGTAAATATTACCTCTCGTTGGTCCGGCAAATTATGTCTTCCGTGTTCCTTAAAAAACACATTTGGACATGTTGCCCATGGTTCAGACATCTACATTAAAGTATTAGGTCGCGATATGTTTTCAGGGGCGGAAGGCGCCTTCAAGAAGCTGAAGCCCGAGCCTGGTAGTGGAGGATCCAGCGGAGTCGGCGGCCACACTCCGGGGTCCGTCTCCAGCAGCCTGAGCGGGAGCAGCGCGAGCAGCTCGGCGACCGGGGGAGGAGGCCTGGGCGGCGGTCACGGGCCCCCTACCTCCTGCCCCACCCCGGCGAGACGTAGACACAGGACGACCTTCACGCAGGAGCAGCTGCAGGAGCTGGAACAAGCCTTCGCCAAGTCGCACTACCCAGACATCTACGTGCGGGAAGAACTCGCCAGAATCACAAAACTCAATGAAGCCAGAATACAGGTTAGATCAACTTTTTAAAAAAATTCTTTCATCTTGCTATTTTTGTATCTATTTCGTTCTTCCTTATCATGATATTAGTAGCATTCATAATATAATGTAGTAAATTATTTACATTTTTAAATAATCATTTGATTTGGTAGATAATTTCCAAAATACAAAAAATTGTGAACATAAGTGATTTAGTAACACGCTTGAATGACATCATTTGTTTTTGAAATCGCTAACAATTAGTCAGGGACTTCAGATTATTAGCCTGTGATATTACCTGCATTATTTCTGTTCACACTGACATTCGTGCTGACTACAGAATTATGGCTAAAAAAGAACATACTTAATTTTAGCGTATTTTTAAAATGGGTATCTGTAGTATTTGTATTTGTGCCATAAATTTCTATGAAAATATTTATGATGAGGTCTTAACATTGAAATTATGGATATTCAGTACCATTTAGCACACAATAGGATGATATCATTTCCTAAGAGTGGAAAAAATTGGACAAATATTTCACAAAAAGTCGAAAATAACAAACAATTTGGTTTATTTTATTTGTTGAAAAAAAGTACAATAATAAATGGTATTGGAAACATTTTGGAAAGAACTTACATGTATAATTGAATCACTCAAATGTTAGTAGTCAGTCTGTTAATGAAAGAGTTCCTATTTGTAAGACTACATTTAGGCCTTTATTTAATTATACTACATTGCAATGCTCGGTATGTTAATATATTGTTAAGGACAGCAGAATATTCTTAGATTCTGCGGACAATCTAAAAGGCACATGTCTCAGCTGCCTGTTTTAAGACTGGCATGGTATTTAATTTCGTATCGTTTAGTAATTAATTTTTTTACGACTTATACGAAAATACACATTTGTGGTAAAGAAATTTAGATATTTTCCAAGATTGCAAATTTCCATAGCACCAGTTTTGAATCCTGTGACATTTGTTTAGCTGAATCATGTCCAGTGAACAAATTATCGACTAGACAATGCAGTAGGTTGTAAAGCACTTGCATTGCCCCCAAATGCAAATTAAAAATGATAAAAGTAAACAGCAATCAAAAATTTTTTTTGAGTTTAGCTGTAAAGGTGGATTTAAAGTGACAATTTACTTAGATATCCCATTCAAAGTAATTATTTTTGCACAATTAGGTCTCAAAGTCAGCTTAAAGTGACAATTTCCTTAGATATGCCATTTAAAGTTGATGAACAGTTGGGCTTATTAGAGACCAAGTTCAATTTTTATTTTTATTTTTTTGCCAATCGCCGCACTTTGAAAATCCCGACCATGCAATGTAATCCAAATGATTAAAATAAATAAGCCTTATTTCGAAGCAAGAGCGGCATGTCGGTTTATTTAATTTAGTGAATAACAAGTACATGTTTGGAACGCATGTCTACGTGCCTTGCATGTCTTCTGGGCTGCAAACAATCACGGAATTTAAGTAAGGATAAATCAACATTTTGTATTAAAACAGCAGCGTAAATGAAACAAGCTGAACACCGTTTCAATAGTTACAATATCTAAAGCTGGTGTTCCACAACAATTTCTCGGCAGAAGATCAATAAACGCCCTCCCCAGGTAAGAAATTAAATGATTTATGCTCTGACATCACAATGTTCTTAATTGCAGAATGTGAAGGCCAGTTGTATTCGGGCAAATGCAACTT
This sequence comes from Haplosyllis anthogorgicola, assembly GCA_038406195.1. Taxonomy (NCBI): domain Eukaryota; kingdom Metazoa; phylum Annelida; class Polychaeta; order Phyllodocida; family Syllidae; genus Haplosyllis; species Haplosyllis anthogorgicola. The sequence goes on from JBCAUI010462171.1 coordinate 20,894, forward strand.
TGCCAGCCCTCAGAGCCCTCAGCCCTCAAGGGACACAGCTTGTGCACACCTGAATTATTTGCTTGGCGTCTCTCTTAGAGTGAAGATTTACAATTAATGGTTAGCTTTAATTATTCTATTTATGTATGCATATGAAATGGAAAAGGCATGTTAAGGTTAGCTTTTGCATTGATAACAATAGAAAGTCTTGCTGTGGTTTTGGTCAGGACAATGTAAAGTTAATGTTCCTGATTTAGAAATGGTCGCTTTCATTAGCAGAGTAAAAGGTTAGTTGGATGATCACAATGTGTTGGGATTAAACATGCTGAATGGGTAATCAGGGAACAAGAATATCATAAGAGATGGGGTCAGCATTTTCAAAATTCAGCTCTAGAAATGCATGGAATTTTGTGAACAATATAATTTCACACTGTGCCTTCAACGGAAACTACAACACAACGTGAAATTCTGTTGTTCCCAGACTGATGCAGCTTTTTACTGAAAATTTCCTCGCCTGCTGAAGTTAGACCAATGAAACAGAACTACATATAATTTAATTTCCACGTTTACAATTTAGCCCATGTGTGATGTGAAGTGTGATCTGTATTCATGTATTTATTCGGATAAGTGGCAAGGTCTTAATGGTCTCAATTATTTCTGGAAGCTGAAGATGAATGTGAGATGGTAACAGATGGAAGTAAATCAATACAAACAGGAAACCCTGTACGTATTGATCACTGAAGAACTGATCGGATGAAAGAGAAATCTGGTCTTTTTCATCACCAGTGCGTATTTTCCAAGGCGGCACAGCATGTTCATTTACCAACATGAATGACCATGATTGAAAGTGAATTGAATGTATTATCTTGTTTATCAGGGTAAGTGCAGGAAAGTTACGGCAGAAGATGTGGTCATCTGCACTAAGCAGAACTGTGTAGCCATTTTCATGCCTTTTTGAACAAATTGATTCATAAATGTGCGTCGGGAGAGTGATTCATTTGTTGTTCCCAACCGTTTCATTGAACATGGTTCATAAAAGTACTTGATATTGCTTTAACATGTGACGTGCTACAGACACAGGTTGACCCTTCGCAAGATCGGTTGGTAACAACAAAGTGGTGAATTTATCATCATGTAAATACATTGACAGGGATAAAACTCGTCGAAGGAGCAGTCGAAATTAACGCATGATAATATCTTGCGAGTTGGAAGAATAGATGGGCAATAACAGTGAAGATTTTTACTTCTTTTTATCAGTTGACTGAAACCTATTTCACTATATTGCCAAAAAATTATTTATATTATCAGAGGATTAAAATTATATAAACTTTGAATCAATGGAATTGTACGATGTGTTTTTGCCTGAGCTGTTGAGATGGTTGTGGTTTTAGTGTCCCATCAGTTCACTGGAAATGATATTGATCGAAAGAAAATTTTGTCCGGATACTCTTCATGAAATACAACAGATCATGTTTGATTGGATAGACAAGTTATGATATTCTTTTGGGCACTGACTACTCAGAATTCTATCTGGATTTCAAGATGTGACAGTCTGGATTTGTTCCCCTGAAACAAGGAAAGTTGGAACGCATAAATGTGCATCGGGAGAGTGGTGTTCTTATAAATAAGTATAAAATCCATATCTGCATTTATTTCCATTTATGACTTATTACAACAGTCCCATATGAACTGAAATCCATTTGGCGTAAATTAGGTAAAACGTCCTTTACATCATGTTGTGTACACAGATGAGAAATAACAGTCGTCATATTGGTCATTAAATCCTCTTTTTTCTGTGGGGACGAGAGGAGTTGTTTGTGGAGCATATTTTAGAAGCGAAAATTGTTTTGTGCAGCTGAAAGTAGGAATTTAAGGAAACTTCCGAGTGTTTTAAGAAGGTAAGTGTCATGATACTGACCAGTTCACAATCGGAAACTTTTCGGTTACAATACAAAACAAACATTGGCACTTACGACGCAGCAGGCGCTGCACCTAGAATGCGGCGGAAGTTTAAGGAACTAAAGGGCGTCTGTTTATTACTGCAGCAAAGCATAGCATCGCGAAAATGCTTCCCTTGATAATGTGATCAATGAACAGCCAAAAAAGAGGTTTCACGGAAACAGTACTGTTGACCGTTTGTCAAGTACGAACACATTTAAGGGAGAATTGGTTCTGATTTATATTCCATCGGATTTGTTCGGAATTGTAAACGTCATTATTCCCTAGAATTGGCCACTTAATGGCCCTGTTCATTTCGGAATCAAGTCTTTGAGTCTGTGGCGTTGCTCTCATTCTCTGAAGCAGCATACAGCGGCATGATTTGTACCGCTCATGGCTAAAGAGACAATAGCTTATGACAGTCTCAAGGGTATTTTATCATTTATTTCTTCCGAACAGAAAGTTCTGTGACATGGTTGTCGGATTTGAAGCAGAAAATCGGATCAAACATCTGCCTGAGCTTTGAAATTATCTGAGAAAGCATTGACATTTGTTGTTTCGAATCTGCTCAAATTCTTTGTAGACGCACAGTGACATTAAATATTTTGTGTGTGAATTGTTCCAATATTTATTGATGTTTACATTGTTATTGTTGTAGCGTTCACAATCAAGCATCTCTTTTGAAAACGCACTTCTCTTGATGACAGTAGAAAAAGTGAATCTTGCTGGGATAAGCTATTATGCAGTATTGTCAGACCTAAAGTACACCACCTTCAGAAATGTATTATATGTCAAGGTGACTTGCTCAACATTACGGACAGGACTAGGATAATAACGAGACATAAACAAAGGCTACTTGAACACTCGATACTGAATGGAAGGCAAACTGATTGAGCTATTCAGGAACTACATAACGTGCCTTCAGTCTGTCCTTGGAGAAGTCAAACCAATGAATGTTTAATTTCAGGAGTAATGTAAGTGAACAAGCGACAAATTCAAGACGAAATATTTTTCAGGGTGAACGAGATATCGTCGCTGCCATTTATAGCTTACTCATTGGTATCAGGTGAAAATAAGAAATGCTATAGTTTTAATTAAAAGTGTTGAGTTATTTCGGGCGTTAGCGTACCGGATTTGTTCAATTTTGAACAGGTTGTTTTATAAATTTAAGTGTGTTGTAAAGTTTTAAGCTGTCTCGACTTGTCCGTTTTAGTGAGCGACTAAAATTTCTTTCGTGTGGTTCATTGACCTTGACCTTACTGAAGCTGTTACCGGCGGCTGTATGAGTTAAAAATTATGTAAGGTGGTGCGAGAGCAGACAGATATGTGTAGTGCCAGTCCTCTCAAGAACTGTAAAGTTACATTAGAGATTTGCTTTAGTGTGGTAATATTTTCATCATGGGAACAAACAAGGCACAGAAAAGTCAGAGTAAATAATCCACACAACCAACTCTTCAGGCCTTATTTGTCTGCACTGGAGTGTTTTTATTACCAGAGCGAAGCCAGGAACGTAAAAGTGCCCCATGTGTAGCGAAAATAATGAGCCTAAAAGGTATAAATTCTGGAAATGGCAGCTTAGTTTCCCTGAAGGTGGTGGCAACAGTATTGACATGGATATCAAGGCTGGTATAATAAATAGGACAAAATGCAAATTTTGTTATGGGCATATCAAGAAACATGACTGTTGTTCATGATTTTGCATCAATATCAGTGCTTTTCCGTTTAGAAACTTGAAGTGCTTTTCCGTTTAGAAATTTGATAGTTGCTTTGTTCTGCGCAAGCGTGTAGTTTGACACACATCTATCAATGTAACGATAGATAAATTCTCACAGTTGACATTCTCCAATACTGATATAAAATTTAGTAAGTATGCTAGCCTTTCCCCAACGGATGGAATTTTCGTTCTTTCCAGTTTAATGTCAGAAGAAAAGAGTGAAAGAATCGACGTTCCACACGTTTTTATGTGATAGGTTTATGGATTGCACTTTCGGCTCGTGTATATAGCACAACATGTTTATTTGCGTGGAAGTGGCAGCACCTATCCGTGGTCTTCTGTAATTCTATTGTTTAACTAAATCCCACGCATTTGCCGAGCTGCTTTCACACAGGAGTTGTGCCACCATCATTACAATTACATTGCAAGAGGTAAAGAGATGACAAAAAGGAAACAAGAATATTTCTGAAGCAGTGAAGTGCTAGTATGAATTAAGAACGTAGGCTAATATGTTTCTAAATAAGCTGAAGGTATCAACAGTTCGTGATGTACAATTGAGAAAACGCATTAGTCTCATCTTCAGAAATTGCATTTGCAAACTTGTACAAAAATATGATGAAATTAACATGCAAAATCAGGGATTCAAAAAAGACGTTACGAATGAACTTGAGTTTGGAACGCATAATTATCATTAGCAGCAAAATGTTAACAAAGAAGAGAATAAAAGTAGGCTAAAGAATCATTACTGTCAACTTGCATGGATCTAATGCGTCTCTTCAGTGTAATTTCACGGGGACGTGGGATGAAGATGGGACATTTGGCCCAGTGATAAAGCTGCTAAGAAAGTTATTTCAGGAAAACTTGCTAGGGTATATGAGAAAATTTGATTACTTTAGTAACAAGATTGTTTGCTTGGGCATGAATAAGATTATGAATTTTGACACGAAGCTTTGTTTGGGATAATATCCTAATAATCATCAAAGTCTCAGCAAGGAATACTCTATCGAGGGAACCAAGAACTAAAATTCACTTGCTGGTATGTAACGTTATTCTTTGAAATTAATGTCTGAACTGCACGCAAGCGTATAGAAAACAAAGAAGATGCATTAAATAAAAAGCCCTTTCTTTGAAACACATGATTAAACAATAGCAAAACTCTAAAAAGATGTCGCTGTACATTAAAAAAATATTTAAGGGCAAATTTGTACTCGATGGAATTGCAGTGCCTTGTAAGTATCGTTATGCTTGGGAATTGGTCGTTTATGTCATTGGTCAATTCAAATTACAGCATTGAATGCTGTAGTTAGTTGTCCCGACTATCCTTCTCTTAAATGCCTCACACAGCATTATTTATATTGATTGTGGCTAAAGGACCAACTACGCTGAAAGACTTGTGAGCGAAAATTGGTCATTTTAGATCGTTCTTCCTTGGATATCTGATACTCAGTGTTGTCACCTTCACTGGAGCTTTTTTGGATCGGAGCATCAAGTTGTTTGTGACAATTCCTTATTTGAAAGTAACACTTTAATCCAAGGTTTAGTGGTTTGGTAACTCATACTTGGTGTTTTAACAGCACATCTTCGTCATTTCTAACATTTGACATTTAGAGAGCATCAGTATTACACTCAGATACATCTGAGAAAAAACACATCAGTGGTGGTGTTTGAGTTGACAATGTATCTGGTAATTGCATTCGTTGGCAAGAAACTGAAAAGGAGGCCAACTAAGTCACAAGCTTCCGCAACTGTTACTCTCAGGCTACATTGGCCTGATACAAGGCGGTAGTTAAATAAAAGTCCCCTGGGATTGTGTTTTGTTCCAGGCTTGTCAATTCGGGAAGTAAAATCGGTTGATTCGTTTCTACATATTGACTTACAGAAGAAATGTCTTCCGAATTTGTAGACCTTTTGTTAAAGGTAGCATTTCGTTATAGCACTGATTGTTTGTAACTCATACATATCGAGAGATTTAAAGGAGTTAAACCAATTTATTAAAACAAAACAGCCTTTACCCCTTTATTCTGTGTGTCTGTCGAACGGATGTCTAGCAGTTGCGAATGGATAACGATATGTTTTTACTATTGGGCACGGGGAATGGGATGATTTGTGGTCATGTTTACATGCGGAAGACAACGTAGTCTTATCGAACTTCATTCGACAGACAATACGTTGAAATATATTGATACAATACTAAGCCAAGTCGAAACAAAGCACAAACTTTGTTGCTGTTTAAGCTCTATCCTTGTGAACGATATTGGAATAATCGATGGAGTTCAAGAGGGAATGCAGAAGGGGAGGGCCTTTCATTCTGTTTAGTGAAAATATTGCATAAACTGACGAAGTTAAACGACCTTATCAACGTAACGAATCAATAACTCTGACAAATACACATTTTCACAGTTGCAAATTTTCATCATAGGAAATAAACTGAGAAAAGCATATGAATAAAAACAATAAAAACAAACAAAACAAATATTTAGTGTATGTGTGTAGGAATACTAATAAATATTAATATTCAAGTAAAGAAAATGCTATGATATGCTGCGTATGTTTGTACAACAAATTTTAAAATGTCTGGTTTACAACTGCCTTGTTGTATTTCTGTTATGTAATGTAAAACCACGCACTTGTCCATATATATTTAGCACTTCCCAGCGTATTTATTCACCATACATTTATACATGTAGAGGGCTCTGGAACT